>PVHT021183631.1:17261854-17279129 GCA_004024745.2 Catagonus wagneri
TTTTTTTTGCTCTTTTTTTTTTTTTACCCTGAAGTTTTGATATAGGAGTCTATATACAAGTGAGATTGTTTTAAGTTGTTGGTTTCTTAATTGCACGTGCATCTCCAGTGACCTGAATTTGTGCTCTCTTCTCACGATTTCTGATTTTGGTAGCATAGTTGTGCATGGATGGTTTAGTATCTTTACTGTATATATGCCTTTCCTGGTGAGCCTTGTCGTTTGTGGCCTTTTCTTTTCTGACTAGAGAAGTTCCTTTAAGATTTGTTGTAAAGCTGGTTTAGTGTTGCAGAAATCTCTTAGCTTTTGCTTATCTGTAAAGGTTTTGATCTCTCCTTCAGATCTGAAGGGGAGCCTTGCAGGGTAAAGCAATCTTGGTTGGAAGTTTTTCCCTTTCATCACATTAAGTATATCATGCCACTCCCTTCTGGCCTGCAGAGTTTCAGATGAAAAATCTGCTGATAACCTTATTGGGGTTCCATTGTATGTCATTTGTTTCTTTTCCCTAGCTGCTTTCAAAATTTTCTCTTTGTCTTTAATTTTGGTCATTTTGATTAATATGTGTCTCAGGGTGTTCCTCCTTGGGTTTATTTTATATGGTACTCGTTGCACTTCCTGAATTTGACTGAGTGGTTCCTTTCCCATATTAGGGAAGTTTTCGGTTATTATCTCTTCAAATAGTTTTTCTGTCCCCTTCTCTCTCCCTTCTCCCTCTGGCACCTCTATAATACGGATATTGGTGCGTTTAACATTATCCCAGAGTTCTCTGAGACTCAGCTCATTTCCTTTCAATCTTTTATCTCTTTTCTCTTCTGCATTAGTGATTTCCACTAATCTGTCCTCCACCTCGCTAATTCGTTTTTCTGCCTCCTGTATTCTACTGTTGGCTGCTTCTAATGAATTTTTTATTTCAGTTATTGTATTTTGCATCTCCTCTTGTTTAACTTTTACAGCTTGTATTTCTCTGCTCAGTGTTTCCTGTAAATGATCAATCTTTGCCTCCAGTTTATTTCCAATGCCTTGCATTATCATCAGCATCAACAGTCTAAAGTCTCTTTCTGAGAAGCTGATAATCTACTCATCACTGAGCTGTTTTTCTGGGCTTTTCTCTCTCTCCCTTATCTGAGTTGTAGTTTTCTGTCTTTTCATTTTTATAGGTTTTTGGTGTGGTGACCTCTTTGCCAACAATAGAGCTGTAGCCTCTCTTAGTTCTGCCCTTTGCCTCCCCTGTGACTAAAGTTGGTATGGAGGAAGCTTGGTGTAGGCTTCCTGATGGAAGGGACTGATGCCTACCCACTGGTAGGTGGGGTTGATTCCTCTCCCTCTGATGGGTGGGGCTTTGTCTCTGGATGAGATTAGAGGCTGACTGTGTGCCTGAGGGGTCTTTAGGCAGCCTGTTTCCCGAATGGTGGGGCTGTGATCCCACCTGGATTATTGTTTGGCCTGGGGCTTCTCAGCGCTGATGGGAGGGACCAGATTTTCCCAGAAATGGCCCCCTCCAGAGAAATGCTGGCTGATGAATGTCCCCAAGAGCTTCGCCTCCAATGTCCTTCCCCCACAACAAGCCACAGTCACCCCTATTTTCCCAAGAGATCCTCCAAGAATTGCAGTCAGGTTCCACCCGGATTCCTATGGAGACTGCTTTGCCCTGGGACCCAGTGCACGTGAAAGTCTGTGTGTGCCTTTCAAGGATGGGGTCTCTGTTTCCCCCAGTCCTGTGGAGCTCCTGCACATAAGCCCCGCTGGCCTTCAATGCCAGATGCTCCAGGAGCTCTTTCTCCCTGTGCCCAATCCCCAGGCATGGGGTTTTGACGTGGGGCTCAGAACTCTCAGTCCTGTAGCTGAGTCTCTGTGATGCAGTTCCTTTCCAGTCTGTGGGTGGGTCTTCCCACCCAGGAGGCATGGGGTTGCTTCTATCGCATAATCGCCCCTCCTACCTCTTGATGTGGTCTCCTCTTTGTCTTCTGGAGTAGAATATCTTTTTTGGAAGTTTAGAGTCCATTTGGTTGAAGAATGCTCGGCATTTGATTGTAGTTTTGCTGTTTTTCGGGAGGGAAGTTGAATTCCAGTCCTTCTATTCCGCCATCTTAATCCAATCTCCTCCAGCTCACTTCTTTAATATACAGGATGTCATCATTGCTCATGTTAGTTTTCTAATGTTATCATAGGTAGTAATGCTAAAAACACTTCACTGATTTAAAAATATTTCTTGTGAACAGTTATGTGTATTTGTATTTTGCACTTGGAAAAACTGACAAATTATTTCTACTAGTTTAATAATATTTAATGGTTTTAGTACAATATTTTATGACTGAGTATCATAAAACATTATGTAAAAGTTCAGTATTATGAATATATTAAAAAAAACCTGAAACATGAATATCTATTTTTTTTATATTGATAGCCAGATCTTATATATCAGTTTTCAACTGTAATGAAAAATACAAAGCTGAATCATTATCTATTTCCAGTTTTTGCTTTTTAGCCAAAAAAGAAAAATGTATCTTTTAAAGTGGATTGTTAATAGATATACACATTGATGGCACATTCATTGTTTTAATTCATGTTAAATGCATTATTAACCCATCAAAACTTTCCAAATATTCTTCAAAACATTTATTTTTCTTTGTTTTCAGTAGCGTACTTGGTGACAGAATTCATTTCCTCTGCATATTGATATATTGGAAATTATAAAGTATACTTTAAGATTTTGACTTCCAACGTATTAGATCATATTTTATTTCAAAATTGAAATATTTATTTTGTGAAATTTTTCATTGTCTAGAATTTTTAAATCCTTATGAAAATTTCTCCATTTATTATTGTATTAATTCAAATACAACAGATTTATAGTAGGTTTTTCATATTTATGTAGTTCTTTAGGAAAAGTATTCATTTTTAAAGTTATTCATATTTACCAGCATGTGTAGCAATTCTTCTTAAATTCATTTCAAATACAAATGTAATTGGTATCACAATTGTGTTTTTCTATCTATGAAATGACTCAAAAATATAGTTCAATGAAAGATAAAGTTGATTAAATATATCCTTAAAAAATGATTCCATAGTATTCCACAATTTTAAATTTCGGCGTATAAATATCCCTGGCTCTTTTCCAAGCTTGGAACAGTTCAGTTTAATACCAAAGCTTCTTGGATGTTTAAAATATAATATAAAAACAGAAATTTAGGAAAAAAATGAAATATAGGCCACTGTTAAATAAAAATTAAATGAAATCCTCCAGTTAAATTTCAAATCTAATTACTGAAAAGAAACTTGGTGCAAAGACAAGGAGCTAGTTGTTAGAAGACAGAATTGCACACAGTTTGATTTGCAGCCAACTGAAATTTTATTTTAAATCTTGAAAGTTTAATTACTAGGATTTCACATGGGCAGTATACATAGTATGCATTAATGTTATATTTCAAAGAGTCTGACATGGTGTTGCCATTTGCAAATGTAACTAGAGCTTTGTTCTTTGATATATCCTATCATATTTTATTTATAAGGGTGTAAATTTAAATATCTTCATATTTATTGTAATATCATTAAAATAAAAAGCATACTTTAGATATTTATTAATTTACCTATAAACATATTTTCAACGTGATGTATGTAAATTAGCTATTAGGATAAAAATGATTTATCCGAGCTGGCCTCACAGTTGTCTGCTACCTTAAAATTTTCAGATGTGAGCCTTATGACCGTTATGGTGGCTGCTGTTCTTTCTCAGGGTCTGGTTATGGTTGCTCAGTCTTATCTTCTCTAGCCATGAGAGGAATCATCTTATCTCCTCTGATTTTTAATTTACAGGTGAAGTAACTCACCTATTGTGAGGCTTCTGAGTCTGTAGCTATTTATCCACCTAAAAAAGGGCCATGACTTGGGGTTAGAAAAACTACGTACAGTATTCCTTTGTCCTTCTGAATCTTGCAAGAAGTAGATTTCAGCTGCCTTTGAAAGATGGGTAAACTGATTTCAAAACAACCATGAAACATATAAACAAGGCTCTCACCCAGAAATCATGCTTCTAAATATTTTAACTGTCTAGAGTACTTCTTTCTCAGAGTGTTTTAACATTTCTTTTAAGAAAAGCTGTAATTAGCACATACGTGAACACTGAAAAAATTGATAGTGTTATAAATAATTAGATTTTTACTGTATTTGGCTGTTGACTAATAAATCACAGGTAACTTAAAGAGTTTCAGGTAAGGATCCCTAGAAGATCACCCCACTATGTTTGCACCATGTTGGTGTTGCAGGTATAACAGCCCTATGCAGTTAGTGGGAATACATGTATACAACTTTCCCCCCAAAAAAGGTATTGACATAAATTGTATTTTCCTGGATAAGGGATGAATTGTAACACTTTATAAGGAGGTGAACAGAGATAGAGGCAGATGAGTATGACAGAGATTCAGTAAATGCCTCAAGTATGTGCCAGCTCCACCACTCCTAACTGAACTTGAACATGTTGCTTATCCCACTTTTTAGAAGGATAGGATGGTAAAGCCCATGGTATCATGGACGCAAAAGTAATCTAATGCTAATGAATCAAATGGCATATTCTTTAAATAACCCTAACCCAGGCTGACATATCCTCTAAAACAAATGGGAAAAAAATAAAAGAATTAGCATCTGGGTTGTGGTAATAATGTATTTGTTTACTCATCTAAGTACTCTTAAGAAAGAACTGTGTTTGATCCAGCCTTCCGAATATTTGCACTAATATTTCACTCATCTTTTAGATATATATATATTTTTTTTCTGTAATAGTTGATATCTTAGGAAGCTTCTGTATGGTAATGGAAAGAGCCTTGGAATGGGAAGAAAACCCAGGGTTTTCATTCCCCATTCTAGACTTTGGGCAAATCTATGATATCCACTTTCCTCATCTCTCATTTTTGTAAAGACAAGTTGAGGTAATATATATGACAGGTACATGCAGATTATAAAACCCTATTCAAACGTGAATTGTTTTTATCATATCCTTCATAGAAGGGAAGAAAACTTTCAGTTGTGCAATGAGGTTTTTTTTTCTTTCTTTTGTTAGTTTTCTTTTCTTCAATTATGTGGTAAATTTTTAATTAACAAGAGGTAAACATGACTATGTGTTTTTTTCTTCCATAATCAAGCAGTAAATGTCATCAAGAAGTTGAAGGGTAAAGAAAGCCACATTTTTTTTTTCACATATTCTTTGCATTTAAGAGGTAAGAAATACATGTTTCAAGTCATACTCTCTTTGGCATTTCACAGTGTAGCACGGTTTCCATTTGAGTTTGGTGCAATGGAGAGTGTTATTATTCTTAATACATTGTTTTACTTCTTAAATGAAACTGACCTATGACACCAAGACTTTCTTTTTGGTTAAAAGGAAAAGGAGAAAAAAGGAAGAGGAAGGAAAGAAAAAGAGAAGGAAAAGAAAAAGTGTAAAACACTAAATCTTGATTTATGAAACTAGTACTGGAAAAAGTATCATAAAATAAGAATGAAACAATAGTCTTTAATTATACTTGACCATCGTTTTAATGCCCAACAAATGTAAGAACAGAAACAAAATGTAAAGAAAGAAAGAAAGAAAAATATGCACAAACATTTGACAGACTTTGATTAAGGGGGAAAACAACTCTGAAACAGATGTTTCTTTTCCCCCTTTTGCACAAACATTTTACTGAAATTCTTCACACCAGATTTTACTAATTAATGTGGAAAAGGGAGTGACGGGTGCTGCTGATGCTAATCACAGGAAGCAGACACCAAACTGCGGTCCATTTCTCCCATCTCTGACAGCAGCATCTGGCTCCTTGGCAGGCTCTGTCAACCTTTGCATTGATGTCCTCGGAGCTGCCTCAGGTCTGTCAGTTTCCTGGGATTTTGCCGCTGGGCTGAAGCTCACCACAATCATTTGATTTTGTGGTTGGTCACACTGAGTCTTAGAGAAATTCTTCCTTCGTGCAATCATAAGAAGTATCATATACAAAGTCAACCCACAATGTTTTTCTGTGATCCTGAGATGTCCATATGGTTAATTTACTTTTTAAGGTTGTATTTCATCTTAAATATACTTTGAATTTTAGCCTAGAAGGAATTGGCAAATGGAGGAGGTCAAATATTTCTTAAAGCAAAGTAAGAAGGTATTTAGAGGGAAATAGGGGTATACTGTAGTTTCACTAATACAAAACTAAGTGAAGAAAGATTAGAAGAAAAGGGAGAAAGAGCTCCTAAGTTGTCTCATAACTAGAAGGAAGTAATGAGGAATAAATTAAGAGTTAGAATTGAGATACCTACTGCTATATACAAAATAGATAAAAACAAGATGCTACTGTAGAGCACAGGGAATTATATTCAATATCTTCTAATAACCTGTAGAGGAAAATCATGTCAAAAATTATATATTCATATCTTAAAAAGAATATATATATATATATATTTGTATGTATAACTGAATCACTTTGCTGTATACCAAAAACTAACACAACATTGTAAATGAACTCTACCTCAAGTAAAAATAAAAAAAAAAGGTAGTCTTATTATTGGATTGCTTTGCTGAGAAAAAAGTGGGCAACTCCACAGTGAAATTAGACACAATTGATCAAAAATTAAAAATCTAGTACAGAGGAGAAATGTGAATACAAAAGGGATCCTCTTCTCAATTTCAAAATTTATAAATTATAAATAAATTAATATAATTGTAGAATCTCAAAATGTTCTAAGCCGAAAGCTGTGTATCACAAGATAGACTGAAAGATATTAGTAACCATCATTTCACAAGCTTGAGATTTTTATGTATTTCTGTGTCATATGATAGATTTAATTTATAAAATTTGTTTAGTGACCAAAGCCCTACTGATGTTCTCTGGTAAGAAAGATATCATGACTTAAAGGGTAATTGGTTATTAAAAATACGAATAGTTTCATTTCAAGGAATATTTTTGGTTTTAACTTCAAAATGTGAAAATGTTCTGTAAAGGAGATCATTTTTTTCTTTTTAATAGTAAAGTGCATGTATTTCATATTATAAAACTTTCAAACTACATTGAAAATGTAAAAAGGGACTATCCTCCATTTTCTTTTCCTCACACAATCCCCTCTGAAGAGATATCATGTCTTAAAGGACTGTCAATACCCTTTCTACTAATTTATGTGTGTGTTTTACAAAGCTAACATTTTTTAAACATAAATAGGATCATGATATATGTATTATTGAGACTCAATTTTATATTCAAAAATATGTTCTGGAGACCTTTAAATGTTCAATTCATTAAGAGCTCATTATTTGCAATATTTCTATCATATTTTGTATTACAAATATTCTAAAATATATGATACACAAATGCCCATTTTGGTGGGCACTTAGGTTGTTTTCAGTATACTTTAAAAATACAAAACAATATCAAAATAAACCTGATATTTCTACTATTATCCACATGTGAAAATATTTATAAAGATAAGATAAAGTTTCTGAATTTAAGAAGATAACTGTTTAAAGTTTTGGTACATATTACCACTCTGGCACATTAATTTCTGCTGATATACATTCCACCACTAGTAGATGAGTATTCTTATTTCCCCACATCATTTTTCAACATTTTAAAATTTTTGTCTATCTAATAACAGGTCTTATTGTGGTTTAAATTTTTTTCTCTGATTCTAAATAAGGATATGAGTTTGGTTGTTTTATTGTTACTGTTTATCAACTGATTAAATCTTATATTCATATTTTATTGGCATGTATATAATTTTAGTTATATATTAGAATGTTTTAAATATATATAAGGTTATTATTATATATGTATATAATCTTTCTAGGGTTGCACTCATTGCATATGGAGGTTCCCAGGCTAGGGATCGAATCAGAGCTGTACCCACTGGCCTGTACCACAGCCACAGCAACGCAGCATTCAAGCCCTGTCTGTGACCTGCACCACAGCTTGAGGCAATGTGGAATCCTTAACCCGTTGAGAGAGGCCAGGGACTGAACCTGCATCTTCATGGATGCTAGTCAGATTCATTTCCACTGAGCAATGACGGGAATTCCATATATTAGAATGTTATACATTTTGCATTTGATTTTTTAATTAAATATAATACACATTCTTTTTTCAAATTGCAATTTATATTTTAATGTTTTTAAAATATATCATAAGGACATATTAGATTTTTATGTAGTCAGATCTGTTGGTTCATTCCTTTACGGTTTTTAGTTTTATTTCTTTTTATGAAGAATTTCCGCAGTCTAGCATTATCTAAATATTTATTTAATCTTTTTTCTTGGATAGTTGTTTTATATGAGTTCTTCAAACCACTAGATATTTATTGATATTTCTGACATGGAGTCTGGTTCTAATTCAATTGTTTCCTTTTTATATAGCCCATTGTCCACCAAATTATTGATTAACCAATAATGTCTCAAATTTGAAATTCTTCCTTATTTTAAAGTAAATTTCTTTAAATAAGTTGACTGTTTTACTCTATTCTATTTCACTTGTTAATTTTGGTATTTCTGTACCCCAAAATGATAAATACCATAATTTTGTAAAGCCATCAAGTTTATCAGTGAGTAAAGTAAAATATTGTTTTTGTGAAAAATAATTTTTCATTTTACCTTATTTTTCTTAAATTAAGAAGAAAAACAACCAGCTTGTAAAATGTCTTATAAGCCTATATCTTCAAACAAACCATCCGTTTTGAGAAAACTGCCATTATTTCAATTAAAATGGTGAAATTAGAGATGGTGCAGTAGACATGGGCAAATTAAAATCAATACAGCTTTCTTTTGTCATTAAGTGAAATCATTTCTAGCAAGCCAAGGAATATCCTGAGCTAGCCTGAGTAACTTGAACGTCAGCCTGTTGACTTTCTGTTCAAGTGGACATGACTGCCTCAATTGCTGTATTTCAATTTAAGTATACCGAACCATTTATGGGTCTTTTGTGAAAGATTTACAAAGTAACTGTGAAGCCAGACAACTATTGTCATTTTATTAGCAATGAAATTTCTTTTAGGATAACTCTTGGCTGAGAAGAAACTTCAGTGAGTATTATTCATGTGTGTAAGTATGCCAGAGAGAGATCCAAAATACATTCCCACTTATCACACCCCATTAATAGCAAAAAGAAAACAGAACCATTTAGATAAATTGCCTTACATTATCTTTGAATACTCTGTTTAAAATAATATATATTTATTGGGATGATTGTGTTACATCAGTCAAAACTAAACATGACTAGTCAGTCAGGGATATTTTCATTCATTTTTTTCCCACTCATCAGTTTTTCCCTTTGAAATACATAAACTGAATACGATTGATAATGCAATCAGGTAGTTATCAGAATTAACAGACAATTGTGCAAATTTCCACGGAGAAGAAAAAGCTAAGGGGGTCACTACTGAATACTGCAGTATGTTTTTTGGAGTTTAGAAAGAGCTTAGGATAGTTAAACTTTCAACATGAACTGCTGGATATCCCATAGGTAGGTTCCCAGTACTAAAGCCATTAGGGAATAAGTCATGAGAAGTTAGGACATGGACATTCTAAAGTGATAATGTGCTCAGAGGACAAATAGTATTTGCTATGCCCAGAAGCATAGGTTTATGTATTTTTGAAGTGCAAATAAAGATAAGCACCTCAACATGCTTTAGTATTAACATCCTATCATTGCTGTAAACAATCACTTCAAACACCAGGGCTTAAGCGGGACATATTTATTATCTTACAGCTCCAGATTTCAGAAGAGCAAAATGCATCTCACTGGGTTAAGATCACAATGTTGGCAGGGTGGCATGGCTTCTGGTGAGTCCAGGGGAGAATCTACTTGTTTCTTTCCCTTTTCCAGCTTTTAGAAGCTGCCTGCTTCCTTGGTTCATGGCCATTTCCTCCATCAGCAGAGTCAGCAATTACATGTCTCTGAACTGAGCTTTTATCCTGATATCTCTACTTTCTCTCTGCTTCCTTTGTCACATCTCCTCTGATTCTGACTCTTCTGTCTTCTTTCACCTAGAGGGACCCTGGTGATTACATCTGGTACATCTGTATAATCTAGAATAATCTCTCCATTCCTATCTCAAGATCCTTAATTTATATCCAAAAAGTCCCATTAGCCTCTTAAGGTTTCATATTCCCAGGTTCCAGAGATTTAGACTTGGGCATCCCTGTAGGGCCATTATTCTGCTTCCCAAACAAGTCTACTTTCTGATTTTATCAGGCAAAGCCAGCTTCAGTTGATAGCAGGGTATAACTTAAACACCAGGGTTTCGGAAAGTGTACTCAATGTACCCACAGACTGCCTAAGACCTACTGAGTCGAATTGTCTGAAAGCGAAGCATTGAATCTGTTCTTTATTTCCAGGTAATCCTGCTGCACCGTAACTATCTGAATTCGTGATTTTAATGTTGCATTTATATCAGCATAGATTTTTATGACCTCTTCCCTTTCAAGAATTTACTTAAAATTTGCATTCCTAGTTTAAAATCAGGAGATTTAGGAGGCAGTGTAGTTTAATGAAAAAACTCTGAGCTTTGTAACTCGACTTTGAATTTCAGGTTTCGTTCTTTTCAGCCGTAATCCTTCTTAGCTCTCTCTATTCACACTTAAGATTGATCAAATCTTTTTCCTTTAAGACTAATATTCTCATCCATTAATTAGGAACAATATCACCTATTTCAATAGACTAATAAAAAGGTTAAATAAGATATTTGTATAATAAATAATAGTGCCTAGAACATGGTAGGTATAAAAAGTTACTTATAAAATGCAGCACCATTCATATATCTACAAAATAATTCCTCATTAAATTAATGTTATCTATTAATACTTTTACCTTTCCCAGATTTTTGCATTTTCTAACTTTCCTTTAGTCAGCACAGAGCTGTTGGGATTATTTCAACTCCTCATTTCTGTCCAGATGTCTTTTCTCTCCACATTTTCACTTCAACAACTTCAGGATGTTGCCTCTGTTGCCTGTTGATTTTTGTTTGGGGTTTTTGATTAAGAGGTTATGACATGTTAATCTCTGTTATGCATTTCTCTGTGGATTTTCCCATTCAGCTTCTCTTTCATCCGGACCTCCTTTAGTCTTCAAAGGCACCATTCAGGGCAAAATCTAAGGTGGATTTAAGGCCTGGAATAAATCACATTGGGCGGCCCCTTCCTTTCTGGTTAAAAAGAGAAAAGGGGAGATGATGAGACAGAAAGGGAAGGGTTCCTAAGCTTGAGAAGCATGAAGGCAAAGCAGCAATACCTCAGGTACCTGGCTTCTGTGAGAAGATTGTAAGCATGTGCTCTCGAGCACCTAGAGTTTCAGAATTGTGTAACTGTCAAGTATTTTGTTAAATAACTAATTAGTACTATAGGCTTCCTAGTAGCATTTCTAGAGAACTGTGTGTTATTTTCACATTTTTCCTCCCAAAAATTTCTTTCTAGCAAATCTGAAATTATTATCACCACTAAAAAACTGACACATATATTTGTAGTTGGCTTCCAATGAGCTTATTTTTATAAAGAGTGACTGAACTACATCAGCATTGGAGAAGAGACTCAACCACATTGCAATAATACAGCCAGAAAAATAAGGAAAACATCTAGTCAACCAGCTGTATTTTGATGTATATAAACCATGAAATTGAATTGACTAATTTTTATGAACGATTTTTTTTTCTCCCTGTGCTTAAAAATATTGATTGTGACTCTGTTTGTTTAGGAAAATAGTTTTCATGTTTTCTTTGGAATATATTTGTATATAGATTCCAGCATCTGTGTCTGAGTTCCAAAAGAGGCGTAATACCCTAGCATGTGGGTCACTCCAGTGCCCTTCAGACTTAAATAACAGAATATCAGATATGTCATCAAAATTCACTCATTAAAATCACTTAATAACTCACTTGAACCACTTATAACCAAAGTCAATCTCTTTGTTCCTCTACAAAGAGGTAACGTAAACAAACTTCTAAAAAAGTCAAGATACCTCCATTCCCTTCAACTGTTTTTCATTTGAAATTAACAGATATTCTCTTAAGTCAGCATTTCTAAAATGATTCATTTTACATTCTCTAATTAACTACCTCCATTCTAATTATCCTTATATGTAACTGAAATAGCCACAAAATACTACCAGTGATTTTAAATTTTGGTCCTCATTGTCTTGCCTTCTGGGGAAATGACACAAATTATTGATTTCCACTTCTTAAAAGGACAAGAGCCACTTCTTTTAACTTTTCATCTTAAAACTTTTTTCAAAAATTGAAAATAAAACTACAAAACTAATGTAAGCATATATTAAAAACATACTAATTTATTATAGATAAATACAAACTGGGCAGTGATTCATGCTTTAAATATTCTCTCTCCTTTTTCAAGCTCCTTTTCCCTCCATTTTCCTAGAATGTAAGGGAATCAATATACAATTTTAATTTTTTTTTATGTCTTTTTGCCTTATCTAGGGCCACACCCGTGGCATGTAGAGGTTCCCAGGCTAGGGGTCTAACAGGAGCTGTAGCTGCCGGCCTTCCCCACAGCCACAGCAATGCGGGATCCGAGCCGCATCCACAACCGACACCACAGCTCATGGCAACCCTGGATCCTTAACCCACTGAGAAAGGCCAGGGATCGAACCCGCAACCTCATGGTTCCTAGTCGGATTTGTTTCCACTGAACCACGACGGGAACTCCAGGAATCAATATACAATTTTAAAAGCCCAATAAATTCTTTCTTCAACCTGATGTTGTTTTGCTTCTTTTAAAATTATTGAATATTAAATACTTGCTGTATACCCAACATCGTATAGGAGATAGAAAAGAAGTCACAAACGAGCTTCTGGCTTTTGGGGAAAAAATGAATTTATTTAATGAATTTCCTTCTGTTTCTTAGCCACTTTCTCCTCTAGGGGGTATTCTGTAATGAGCTATCACATAAGGAAGTAAGAAACTTAATCCATCCCTCTTTTACTTAATGTGGTACCTCAAAAGTCTGTAGTATCCTGTAATTTGCCATTTTCCTCAAACATGAATTTTAGTCCTGAGCTTCCAGGCAAGGATGGGGAGGATTCACTTTCCTAGTGCATATGAGCTGAAGGTATGTTATGAGTGCTATCTGTTAGCCAAAAAGATGTTTACAGGGGAGAAAGGGCCCTAGAAGAAAGAACAACTCCCTCTTTATATTTCACTACAGTGAAACCAGCAGAAGTAAAGTATGTATGTGTGTAGCGGGTGGTGTTTGACATGTCCTTTCCCACTAAAGCTGGGAGAAAGGCATTCTATTAAGTGTTACTGTCATGCTGGAGGGGTAACAAAGATGGAAAGGAGCTGGGATCACCAGCTAAGATATAGCTGGTTTGGATGGGGATGGGGGGAGTAGAGATGCTGGCAGCCTCCTGGACTGGGGAGGGAGAGAGTGGGTAGTGACCTGCACAGAACCAGCCCTCAGGATAAGGGACTGAGCTAAAGGTAAATCTGACAAGGGTACCATAAGGAGTCATCGGCATCGAATATGTTTTTGTATTCTCGATGCTGCAACTTTGAGAGCGATATGTGCATTTTAGGCTAAATTTTAGCATATAATTTCATTGAAAAAATGCAGAATAAGATTAATATTCATGGATGTAAGAGTTAACATAGACGTCAAGGGTCTATTCTACTAGATTCTATGCCTGCCTCTCAAACAGCTTTTGACAGGTAGGTGCACAAACCCATCAAATGAATTTCTCAATTTGATTAAAATATATAATCTGTCACGCCTATTACTTTGTAAAATTTACACAGATACATGCATTACACTTTGTTTTACCGCCAAAAGCTCATTTTTTAGGAGACTGAGACAAACCTGTCAACACTTTTTGAATGAAAGAAGAAACACAAAATGTATTGCTCAACATAATAGTGAAAGATAAAAAGTAAAATATGAAAATACATTGAAAATGTACCTGGAAGAGAAAATGATGAAAATGTTGGAAAAAAAATAACAGCATACTCAAGCTTTTGACTTCGAAGTGATGCCTCCTGTATTTCCAAGTTGTGGAAACTGCCTTGGTGCTTGCAGCAAATAACTTGGCTGTTATTTGTTGGGCCAATCACTGGGAGCTGAAAAATAAGAGGCATGCAAAATCATCTTACATCTGACTTGTTCTGCAAAGTTCAGGGGCTGTAAAGGGTGAGAATCATGCATAGTCAGGAATAAGAGAAATTCAGCAGGTTAAAAAAAAAAAAAAGGCTGCCACCCACCATTGCCTATTAAATAAGTACTGCAACATCGGCAGTGACACTTCGGTTTTATTCAAAGTGGGGGAGAGAAAACTGAATCCTGGCAAATTAATACAACAGTCATGCCGAAAATGTAAACACATACAGGTATATAAACATATACACATATATACACATATATATGTTATAATGTTTTCATTTGTTTCTTTTCAGGCAAATCGGACTGTGGACTAATTACCCTTATCCTGGTCCCAGAGAGCTGACTGCCTTCTCAATAACTTGCAGGTGACTTTTTTTTTTTCCTGCCAGTTCTGTTCTGTGTTTAAACCAAAAAGGCAGATCACCCATTTGTATCAAATTATGCATGACAATTTGGAGAGTGGGTTATAGATTTCTATAAAAGGCACAAAAAACAAAAACAAAAACAAAAAACAAGGTGTTGTATTTCATTACCAATGCCATTTTCAGTTCCGGAGGAGAGGGCTTTTATAATTTTTAAAGATAATTTCTAGCAATCCCATCTGCCTCATTGTGAAGAATTTGGAAAAATTTACCCCACAGAGGGTTAAAGGGATTTTAAAAAGTATACTTTCCACATAGACTCTCGGTTCCCCCGAATTTAGAGGAGCAGAGAAAAGTCAAGGACGAAACAAAACAATAGAAAAGACAAACAAAACTCAAATGACAACAAAAATCATTGTATGTTAAACGCTTGAGCCATTCTGCAAATGATGAAGCTGTTTTCCCTCCACCATTAAGCAGTCGATTTTGAATGCCACCTGAGGTTATTGATATATGTGATTGACTAGTGTTGTCCACATCTTTCCCTTTCAGATTGGATGTTTTAGTTCCTTTGTTTCTCAGCACTCGGACTCTGACTAGGTTGATGCTAGAGTCCCCAGTTCACAGCAGACAGTTTCTGGTAATGCGAATGTCCAAGAGAGCATAGCTTTGTTACATAATCTTAAAAATTTTACACAGCTTGCATTCAGCATTTTGATCCTGTATAGAGAATGCTGGTGCATAAGGGTCAAGAAGGGATGTTTGTCCTTTGACCAAAACCAGCTCTAAGTCCTTTTCTAGCCCTGGGACACTCCAACAGTTCACAACCTTTGAGTCATCAGGTAACTGTAAAAAAAAAAAAAAAAAAACTGCTCACCCGAATGTGGCCCTTGTTGGCTCTAAAATCAGAAGGTCCTGATTTAACAGTAAGAGGAAAAGAGGCAACGATGAGTTCTTCACCTACCAGATGATGTCCTGGCATGGCCCAGATCACTCCATCCCCAGAAAATTCAGAGACAGTCAACTCCTCTGTTTTCACACATTTTATCCCCCACCTTCTTTAATGTGTCCAAAAAAGCAGCTTCTTCCTGCTCTCTACATCAAATTAATGTGATACTTTCAATGAGGTGGGCCTGTAGGCGGTTCTATGGACTGTGAAATGGTCAGTTTCTCTCCCACCTAAACTGTGTCTCAGAGCAAGAGGGCTGAGAGCATCATGAGACAAAAGTGAAAGTATATGTTCCTTCGACATGACAGCAAAGCAGATGTAGAGAAAAGAGCACACCTCGGATCAATAAGTGCCTGCCAGGTATCAGGGTTTTACTCTTTTGCAGCATTAGCTTCAGTTGAAGTCTTTATCTGTGTATGCTCATTAAGAGTCCTCTGCCAGTCTCCAAAACCTATCTCCTCCACACCAGTGAAGATGAAGAGCTAGAAAGGAGGTGACCAGAGTCACTGCTAGAATCACTATTTCACATCTTTGATAGAGGTTTTAATGTCTGTGATTCATCTAGGAAAGCAATTATTCCTATTTATGTTGGCATGTAAAGAAGTTCCAGAGATTTCTATGAGACCTTTTCTATCAAACTAGCCTATGTTCTAGGGAACTAAAGTAGAAGCCTGGTGGTTGCTAAGGACATATTTCCGCTATGCATACAAGAACTGGAAAAGTAAGTATGTGATATTTTTGGAGTCCTTTAGGGTCTGTTATGATACAGACAAATAGTACAATGCTATTTATTACTACACCTTATAAACTGTGTCTCTGGGTCACAGTGGCTTTCTACATACACAGGAGTTAGTCGAAGCCAGTAGCCATAGGCAGAAAAAAATATCCACAATTTTCTGAGTGTTTCCCTGCCTCTTTCCTTACAGAAGAAGATTTATAGAACTGGCACAATGTGCAATTATAACAGTTGCATCCTCAAGGTTATTGGGCTGCTTTTCTATATAAAGGTCTGCGAGTCCATGAATTTTAGAATAGAAATTGGGTGAGATGCCCCAAGTCCCTGAAGGGTTGGTTATAAAAACCAAGCAGGACCTCAGTGGAATGCCCTTCTGTTTTTTCCCTACAGCCTCTGTAATCAGTTAAGCATTGTCAGTTACCTTTGCATGGCTCACCTTTTATTTTATTATTAGTAGTACTATTTTTTTTATTTTATGGTTGTGCCTGTAGCATATGGAAATTCCCAGGCTAGGGGTCAAATCGGAGCTGCAGCTGCTGGCCTATAATGCAGCCAGAGCAGCTCAAGTTCTGAGCCTTGTTTGCAGCTTATACCACAGCTAATGACAACGCCGGACCCTTAACCTGCTGAACGGAGGCCAGGGATGGAACCCGCATCCTCACGGATGCTAGTCAGGTTCTAAACCCACTGTGCCACAAGAGGAACTCCTGTCTCCCCTTTCAGATTACACTGGCGGCCTGCTCTCTCTCCCTCATGGTCCCATGCTCGACTTTACACTGCTCTGTGGTCTCTGCAGCTCTGTTATCTTCTCATTTCCATTCAACTGCTGCTTCTGCATCAGTTGCTAAAATATGTTTTAGAAGTTGGAGTTCCCATCGTGGCTCAGTGGTTAACGAATCCGACTAGGAACCATGAGGTTGCGGGTTCGATCCCTGGCCTTGCTCAGTGGGTTAACGATCCGGCGTTGCCGTGAGCTGTGGTGTAGGTCGCAGACGCGGCTCGGATCCTGCGTTGCTGTGGCTGTGGCGTGGGCCGGCGGCTACAGCTCCGATTAGACCCCTAGCCTGGGAACCTCCACATGCCGCAGGTGTGGCCCTAAAAATGACAAAAGGCAAAA
>PVHT021183631.1:17280129-17308430 GCA_004024745.2 Catagonus wagneri
TGCGGGTTCGATCCCTGGCCTTGCTCAGTGGGTTAACGATCCGGCGTTGCCGTGAGCTGTGGTGTAGGTCGCAGACGCGGCTCGGATCCTGCGTTGCTGTGGCTGTGGCGTGGGCCGGCGGCTACAGCTCCGATTAGACCCCTAGCCTGGGAACCTCCACATGCCGCAGGTGTGGCCCTAAAAATGACAAAAGGCAAAAAAAAAAAAAAAAAAAAAAAAGAAGTGCCTTCACTCTCCTTACCGATGTGTTTCAAAAGGACTTGGTATAGCGGGTAACATTTAGGTCCTTTTTAGGGCTGTAATTTGATTGAGTGAAGGAACAAGACATTTTCACTCAATTATTTTTACCTCTCACAGTCTCTATAATCTACCCAAAATTTTTTTTCATCTTGGTGACATCATGGGGCACAGCAGAGTCCAGTTTTAGCTGTTAATTCAACATGTGAAATCTAGAATTTGGGGTAAGTGTGCTGATATTGCTAAAGTCAGCTTAATCTAGAAATACACCCTTTTCCCTTTCACCATGTACTCACTAGAATTTTGTAAATTAAATTAACAAATTTGTCTGACTTTTTGTTATGCAAGACTTTATTCCCCGCATAAAGTGGGAGCTGATTCTAGTTATAGAAATGGAGACAAAAGAAGTGGGAGTGGAGTGGAGGCATCTTGAAGACTGAGGTATTGACGTGGAGTCACTCTCTCAACCGTGGAAGCCATCGACGACCTCGAGAAAGGTAGAAGCTCTTTGGATGACCAAGACAGTTGGGTGGTGATTTGGCACTGCTGTATTTCAAATCCACAGCATTGGGCCCCAAAGCTCAGTTTCAGGATCCCACTCTTTTCTGATTAATGTCTTAACTTTCACAGAGGCTATTAAGGAAGACTGTGAATTTGACTCTTTTTTTTTCTTTTTTCTTTTTTGGTCTTTTTTAGGGCCATATCAGTGGTGTATGGAGATTTCCAGGATAGGGGTTGAATGAAAGATGTAGCCGCTGGCCTATGCCACAGCAACAACAATGCCAGATCCAAGCTACGTCTAAGATCTACACCACAGCTCACAGCAACGCTGGATCCTTAACCCACTGAGCGAGGCCAGGGATTGAACCTGTGTCCTCATGGATGCTAGTCAGATTCGTTTCCACTGAGCCATGATGGGAACTCCCTTGATTCATTTTAGAATACAACACTATGTAGGCTTGAACTTTGCATTTAGATTGTCATTATTTATTTTGCAGCTACTGAACAATAGAGTTCATCATAGTCCTGTAAGTCTCCCAGGTTTTAGTTATTATTATTTTACTGAGCATTCGAAGATTAGAGCATGCCATTCTCTCTTTTCAGCTCTGCAGAGCTTTTCAGAGACCACTCAATAATCATTTCTCAAAGTTTCATGTCCTTCTTGCTTTCCTGGAGCAGCGGCCACTCACTTTCCTCAAAGCCATTCCTCGGTGAGCACTTGATTCCAGAGTATCACCAGTGAGAACTTAACTTTCCGTTCCACCTAATATCCCTTCCCCAAATAAAAAATGAAGTTTCACTTAGCCAGATAAAAAAAATACCAGATTATCTGATTTCCCTGAAGTTTTATTGCCTGCAACACACGCGCTGTGACAATTTCTATACCAGTGGGGGTTCTGTAATGTGGAAATCAGAAACAGACGTCTGCTGACTTCAACAGGAGAAAGGATCTTTAGGGAATGACTGAGGTAGGTCACAGGATCCCTTAGAAGAACCAACCTCAAATATTGAAAAAGAAACTAGAGAAACTGGAAGTAGAGTGACCAATTTATGCTGGTTTACCTGGGACTTTTCCAGTTTTTTCACTGACATTCCCAGATCTGGGGAGTCCCTTAATCCTAGGCAAATTGTAAGGGGTGGTACCTCTGCTAGATGACTGCAACAGCAGCTCAGTGCACCCCGCAGGAACAGTCTAGTTATGTTATACACGTCACTGTTGCTGGGTTTTGCACACTGTCACTAACTCCACTGTGACAGCTCTCTCTCGAAATTACCCTGCTGTCAATATTCTAAATAGCTCCATCAAGGCATATTTGACCATTGATTGCAGTTTCAATATCCATGTCTAGTTCATCTGTTTTAGTCTCCTGTCTAACCTGAACTCAGAAAACAAAACCTGAACTTTGAAAATAGTTGCAAAGCTCACACAGTCTGGACAATATAATCAAGACTATCGAGGCCATTCTAAAGCTGAAGAACGCAATAGCTTTCTTCCTCTCCTTGGAGGCCCCACCCTTGCATCACATTAGGACTTTAATGTGGTTAGGTACACAAAGGGAAAAAAAGAGAGAGAGACAAATTCTATAACTGTAAATAATCAATAAGATTAGTCGAAGTGGGGAAATGTATAAATCCTGACGTTGTACAAAAACATGTAAGGAAATCCTGCTATGGCACAATGGCGTATGTAGTGCTGGGAAGCAGGTTCAATCCCAGCCCAGCACAGTGGGTTAATGATCCTGCATGACCACACCTGTGACCTATTTCACAACTGCAGTTTGGATCTGATCCCTATTCTGATGCCCGGACCGGGAACTTCATGTACCCCCAAGGTGGCCAAAAAAAATTAAAAAAAGGAAAAAGGTGATATGTAGAATAGCATCAGAATATGAGGAAACTCTATACATTAGTTTCTTATACAGCCATAACAATTATACTTACCCTGTTTGTGATGGATAAGCACCAGGGGGGACTGATTCAGGATTTATCACCCAAAGAAAATTCCCCAAAGTTTCCCAGCGTGAACTGCTCAACCCAGATTATTGACATTTTGGGTCCATTTATTTTGGCAGCATTTGGTAACATTATTTTCAGTGAATGTTATTTAAATCTTTAAGAGTAAGTAGACTGCAAAATTAAAATAAAATTGGAAATAAGATATCCCTTGTAATTTTTCTGTACCATCGAATGTAAGTTTCTAATTAGGGAGTGTTAGAAGCAATCATACATATAAAACTAACAATCATCTTGAAAACACTCCTTTCTCAGTTCCATGGAGATTTTTCTGAACCATGCCATCTACATATTGTTTTCTTTTCCTTGACTTTCAGTTGTCACTTCATGTTAGAAGGCTGGGAAGGAAAAAAATAAAAGCTACTGAAAGCCTTTTTATTCTCCTTTAACTTCTAATTAGTTTTCATGGAGTTGTTAAGCTACTGGTCAGGCTGAATGAATTGCAGATTATGAAAATAACCCTCCTAAATGGCTTAGTTTATACTTCTTGAAATGAAATAGTCACTTTGACATAAATAGCATCTTCAAAATCTCATACATAAACACTTGTGCTCCATATCCAAATATACCATTTCTAAGACATTTGTATTGTTCAGTTCAGGGGACATTGTGTAATTTTAACTTAACAATAAAAATGTCATATAAGATTGCAAAGAAAAAAATCTGCATTTAATATATATCTAATCTATATCCATTTATGTTATTCTTTAAATTCCAGAATGGGACATTTTTGAAAATTGCATTAAAGTACAATATAAAATTGATTCAGTTTTAACAAAATAAGCTTCTTCCATCCAAAAATCATAAGGAATATTAATAGGACAAAGATGACCTAATGACTTCAAATCTTATGCCTTTCTACGTGGTGGGTTTGGTAATGAGAGTCTGAGGATCCCCCCTCAAAATTTTCAGTTCTGCAGTCTGGGCGAGAAGGTCGCTCTATAATTTTTTCGAACATTCATGTAGATGTTTATTAGATCTTTTAATTTTCATGGCCACTGTGTCCTCTGTTGTTGACCTCTGCCTTACATCCTGAGAGATGTTGGTAGCATTTCATTACAAATCCACTCCAACTTTTGCCTGGGAAAACCAAAGATATTTATAAGTAGCCCTTCTTTAAGTACCTCCTGCATAGAACTCCAGAAATATGCACATGTATTATTGCACTCATTCTGTGCATTATTAAATGAAGTAGTGGAGAGAAGTATAAGACATTGAGTATATGGTGGAGCTGTGAATAAGCCAACAACACAGGCTTCAGTTTCTTTTCATCAGTTTCTGACAGCTTTAGCGTCTGCAATAACATGGCTTATTTTGGAAAAGCTGCATCTATTCAGGCTGATTTAAGATTACAAATTTAAAACTGTAACCCATCAACTGGGAAATAACCATTGTCAATCAACCAGCTAATATGTTGTACCTGTGTGAACACATCTTTCCACCTATTTTAACTGAGAAATCAACATAGCTCCTTGAAAGGTGGCAAAAATACAAATAAAGAAGGCAAAAAAAAAATGACACGTTGAATGTTTTTCTTCCATTAATCCTAAGAACAGTTATTTAATTTTAAAGCATTTGACATGATAATGGTTGAGCATTTATTAGACAGTATTGTATGTTGGTTTCTTGACTTACCTTGTTTGCTGAGAAAATAGAGGTTCATTTTAATCTCATATAAACATGAAATGTTTGGAGTTTCCATGTGGCTTAGAGGGTTAAGGACCTGGCATTGTCACTGCTGTGACTCAGGTTTCCGCTGTGGTATGCTCAATCCCTGGTCCTGGAACTTCCGAATGCTGTGGGCAGAGCCAACAAAAAAAAAAAAAAAAAAAAAAAAAGAGAGCGAGAGAGAGAGAAAAAGGTGAAACATTTGTTTCAGAATGATCATGTGGACAATAATTTACACAAAAATACAAAATAGAGGTATGAAAAATAGTCATTTATTTTAGCAGGCTTAGCACAGGAAAGGCATAAAGGACAGAGAATGGGGGAATTTACTCACAGGGAGGCATCGATTCTTAGATCAGAGTAGACATATTGACTGATCTCCTTTCCTTGAATTTATATTTTGGTGCCTCAGTTTCAATCAGTTTTTCTTATTGAGGCATTTGCAGAGACTCTATTTAAATATTTCTATTCCTCAGTTTTTTAGTTTTATCAACATTCTTATTTTATATAAATGATCCAATAATCTATGAGTTTCTTAAATGATAAGGTAACACTTATTTTAAAGCTTCTGTTGTATCCCAGCTCTCCTGATGTACACAATTGTATAAGTAGACAGAAATGGTAGGAGGATTTTAGGGATGCAGAATGTCCTCAGGTTAAAAGTGAGCAACAAAATAGGACCCTAGTCCTGCAAGTTCAAGGAACTGAATTCTGCCAACAGTATGAGTTTGGGAGGGGCCTGTGATCCTCAGATGAAATCCCTGTCCAGGCTGACACCTTGGTTTCAGCATGGTGAGACGCTGCAGACTACTCAGCGAACCAATGGCCAAACTCCTGAGTCACAGACTAATAAAATTCTGTTGTTTTACACAAAGTTTGTGGTAATTTGTTTCGAGTAATAGAAAGCTAGTAAGAGAAGTTTAGATACACTCCTTCATGTATCATGTATGCCTTTTATTACTCACCAGAATACCGCTGGCCTATACACTGAACACCAAGGCAAATACAATAAAAAATTAGTCATCACTGATGTTTGACTGGCTTTACATATGTAGCCAATAGCTATACACATATTTGACATTAAGATGTTACAAATACACGGTAAGAGATATGTTACTTAACAGCTTGTTACTTTCAATGATAACTTTCAAATATTTACACATATCTTATATAGATCAGCATCTGTCCAACAGCTCTGGGCAGGGCACAAACAGTGATTATTTTCAACATCCTCCTCTAAGAGTCACAACATTTCTCACTGTTTGCGGGCAGAGCTAGCCGTCCTCTGTTTCCTCATCACACTGTCTCGATATCCTGGTATTATATGAAACATTTTGCCAAATGGTTGGCCTTTGGTCCCTAACAGACATAAAGTCTTTGAGAACAGAGACATTATCTCAGCATCTTTACTCAATAATAGCAAGCAAAGAGCTTAACACCTAGCCAGTGTTCAATAGAAGTATATTTAAATCAATGGACAGGTTGGAGGGTTGACATCAAACTCTTAGTTCTATCTTGATTTTCAATATGCCACTCCTTTTTTTTCTCCCGAAAGCTTCAAAAGCTCACATTTATGATAAATGTACCTATCTGTCTTAATAGAGGACTAATCCTTCATGTGCTTGTCAGCATGCTAAGTATTTATATCAAGTGGTCCAAACCACAGGTTGTTGTCACCCTGGAATTTGGTTTTCCGGGCAATATTAATGAAAATAATTGTATTCCTTGAAGATCAATTAATTATTAATATTTGGTAAGTTTAGTTAATTTTTCATAAAACTAAAATTAATCCTTCTGGTTGTGTTGTGAATGCTTTCTTGCCAGAGAGAAAAGTTGAAAATGTTATCAACTAAGTCATGCAATAACACTATGAAATGGCATGGCATTGCCCTAGCTGCCCTTGACCAAGCCACCATGTTTGTTGTTTAGGAGACATATATGTTTACGTACTTACATTTTTAGAAATATCTGGGAAATCTTCTATCTCCAAATACCAGCAGTCAATAGAAGTCTGTCATTCCTAACCTGAGTCTAGCCTACCCATCAAGAGGACGAGTACAACTCCATTGTCCTGCCTAATCTGGACCCAGAGTCGACCTTTACAAAACAGAAAGAAAGAAATACCACTTGAAATAATAATGGAAATAATTTTTCCTTTTTTTGCCTCAGGGAAATTCATATGTGACATTTTCACATTAAGAATTTCAAGTGATTTTGACAAATATTCTAACATTGCTTCAAGCTCACATAAATTTTTGAAATAATTACTCATTTTGAGCTAAAAAAATCTTAACTTTTATTAACATTTTATTTTGGTTAATTATAATAGCCATTTATTATAGTAAAACATTGACAATAAAACCAAAGATATAATAAAGAAAATAAAATTCATTCATACAACACAGGGCATAATGTTTTAGAATATGGGTTCAAGACTTTGTCTGCCTGGGTCCAACACTGTGAGCTCTAACAAGTGATTTAAACTCCATTTCTTCATTATTTAAAAAAAAATATTCACATACTTGTATCAAGAGTTAAAATGTTAATGGATTTAGATCAGGACTTGGTTTATAATAATTTTTCTCAGTAGATTTTAAATATTGTTATTATTTGAGAATACAAAGACAACTATTTTTCTTGAATTTAGGCCAATAAATATTATATACTACTGTCTCCTGCGTTATTGCTATTATCATAAATACAACTGAATCCCAGTACAGAAAATACAGATTTTTTTCCTTAAAAATTTTATTGTAAACTATGAAGATTTTATGATTTTTCTTTCAAATAAAATGCACCTTAGGAGTTCCCAGCATGGCTCAGCAGTAACAAACTCCACTAGTATTTGTGAGGACGTGGGTTTGATCCCTGGCCTCGCTCAGTGGGTTAAGCATCTGGCATTTTCCGTGAGCTGTGGTGTAGGTCGCAGGCATTGCTCAGATCCTGCATTGCTGTGGCTGTTGTGTAGGCTGGCAGCTAAAGCTCCGATTTGACTCGTAGCCTGGGAAATTCCATATGCCTTGGGTGTGGCCCTAAAAATACAAATACAATAAAATAAAATGCACATTATCTTATAAATAATAAGCATTTTAATTAAATGTCTAATTTACTCTTAGTTATTTCTATAAAAAACCTATGGGGATATATTCTACTATCAGAACTCAAAATATCAGCAAGCAGTAATTGTTGGATAAGAATTCTATATTAAGGTATCGTTCTGAATGAAAATTAAACCCAGGTATTTAAATGTGCTCATGCACTGTTTTTAGAATCCCTACTGAAATACCCAAATTACTTGATACAAAGAAAAATTTATAGCAGAGCTAGGAACCAGAGAAAACTACATACTTCATGCCTAAAATCCTGAAGGAATTTGGGAAGATACTGTTTGGGAGGTATCATTGCAGGAAAGTCAACAAACACAGGAGTTACAACATGAGAAAGAACTGACTGCAGAGCTCAGAGTGGGTGTGGAGGACAAGGCTGGAACTGCAGAGACAGAAGGGAAAGGGATCCTCAAACTTAGTGGCACATTAGATCACCTGAGGAGGTTTTCAAAACTAGTCCTGTTCAGATCTCATTCCAGAGCAATTAGCTCATAATTTTGGTGACTGAGGGAAGTCTCTACACTGCTTTTTTGTACAAACTTTCCAGATGATTCAGTTTGTACAGAGATGGTTATGAGCCATTTGTCCAGTGAGGAAACACCAAATATATTTGCATTTCCTGGCAAGTATGGGGGTATCACTAAACAAAGCCCAGCCATTACACTCACGCTCAGCTTATACTTGATTTTGAGGAGGTTAAGGAAAACCAAGCTACTATAAGTTTGCTACAAGGAGGGTTCACATTAGTAACAGCAAGGTTGGACATTGACTCATCATGTTTTTGTTAAAATCTGAAATTTTATAAAAAATGCCTGAGAAGAAAAACTGAGATGACAATAGATCAACAATATCAAGCAAAATAATAATATAAATGGATTAAAACTTGTCATAATAAAATCCATATAAAGATACATATGAACAGTGTCATGACATTTATAGAAGCAAAAGAAAATCATTGAAAAAAATGTTAAAAGGAAAAGAAACGATCTATCACAATTACCTACAACTCAATGTCAATGTAAGATAAAATTCAAAACAAAAACTACTGAAGGCAACAATGATGTCATTTTATATTGATAAATGTAAACATTTTTTAAGTACTGAAAAATGTTGCTTCAAAATACATTGTAGAGAAGCTTTAATTAAAGCAAGGAGACCTTGAAGTTCCTGTCATGGTGCAGCAGACTAGGAACCATGAGGTTGCAGGTTCAATCTCTTGCCTTGCTCAGTGGTTTAAGGATCCACGTCGCTCTGGTTCTGGTGTATGCCAGCAGCAGCCACAGCTCTGGTTGAACTCCTAGCCAGGGAACCTCCATATGCCATGGGTGCATCCCTAAAAAGCAAAAAAAAAAAAAAAAAAGCAAAAAAAAAAGACCTTTAAATCCGAATGAAATATATGAAATATAAAATAGAATTTTCAAATACTTCTGTGCCCAAAATTCTTGACAGATTTTTTAAAGAAAACATAAATACCATATATCTGCAATTAATTTGATTATTGTCTTCATTATTTTTTTTTCTTAATAGATTTTATTTCAATTATAGTTGTACATAAATCATCACAAGTCAATTTTACAGATTTTGTATCCCAAACCCACAGTGCATCCCCCCACCCCCCAGATTGTCTTATTTGAAAAACCAAGGTTTTTCAAAGTCTGTGAGTCATTGTCTGTTCTGCAGAGGTTCATTGTATCTTTTTAGTTTCCACATGTAAGCGGTAGCATTGGGTGTTGCTGTCTAATTGTCTGACTGGTTTCACTTCGCATGATAATTTCTAATTCCATCCATGTTGCTATAAATGTTGATAATTCAAAATGCAAATCAAAACCACTATGAGGTACCACCTTACACCAGCCAGAATGGCCATCATCAAAAAGTCTACAAACAATAAGTGCTGGAGAGGGTGTGGAGAAAAAGGATCCCTATTACACTGTTGGTGGGAATGCAAATTGGTGCAGCCACTGTGGAAAACAGTATATCTTCATTAATTTAATCCCAGTTAAATGACCACAAAGAAAATAGTTTTTATCAGAATAAAATTATTGCACTTGGCTTTTAAAACAGATGCTTCATGTGTAAAAATTTTGTTGTTATATACTTAAGATAATAGAATTAAGTAAATATAAAAAAAATCAAAATTAAATGTAAAACATTCTGCATATACTAATAAAATTGTATAAAATCTATCCACTATAAAACTAGAGGATTGTAGGCTGTCTATGTAGCTTAATTATAGGAATGTAAAACAAGACATTAAAAGAAAAAAGTAATCAACCGAAGTTTACAAAATATTTAAAATAAAATATTTTAAATTATAAAGACACTCTAGTTTTGATCTTATTAATCTTCCTTAATGAAGAAATATTTATAAAGTAATCGTAGTATAAATTAAAAATATATAAATGAATAGTTGAAGGCTGGTGGGCATCCAAGAAGGGATTTTCTATCCTGTCTCTTCCAGGGTAAACCTGGGGAGGACAGTGGTGCCAATTCTTCCCATTCTTGGGCTTAAGAAGACTGTAAGCATCTCAGAAATCTTGATATTTTCCAAAGCCACAGAGCAACGTAATATTTTGGTGGTAAATCAGCATCTAAATTGTCTAGAGGAATAGTCTCAAATAATTCATACATACATTAACCTTGTATGTAAAAACTGTGGCCAAGAATTTCCTGAAAATGCGGGGGCCCTTAGAAGTGCTGAGTCTACAAAAGGAGCATAGTCTAGAAAAGGTTGGACCTAAGAGGACATGGAAGATATGGATCTCACTCACTGCTGGAAGAATACAGCAGGGACCTTGGACATCAGCAGTTGATGCCAGTGCAAGATGTTCAAGAGCTGGACAGTTTGAAACACTCTTCAGCAGATGCCAACACAAGGTGCTCCAATGGAATGAGGAACAAGGGAACAGAGCATGGAAAGAACATAGGATATCAGAAAAGTACATATTCACAGCTCCTCTCCTTTCTCCCTTTTAAAAGTCCTCTCACTACTCTCAGTAAAATTGATCACACTTTGGGGGCAGGTGAGGGAAATAAAGAAGAAATATATTAAAAATTGTTTTGGCAGCACCTACAGCGTGTGGAAATTCCTGGGCCGGGGACTGTACCCATGCCACAGCAGTGACCCGAAACACAGTGGTGACAATGCTGGATCCTTAACTGCTATGTTATAAGACAACTCTTGAAATGTGTTAAATTTAATTAATATTTTTACAAAAAAAATGACTGCATATTAAGCTTGGAATCATCAATTCCCTTGAAATAGTTTAAGAATTTTCTACCATTACATTAATTACATTCACAATATAAAATTAGGAAAACAATATTCCTTGACATTGGAATTTATAACTCTAAATTTCAGGCCTCGCAAACATTTATCCCTGTTGATTATATGACCAGTAATGATCAGTATGTCCCTCACTGGTGATGATGCTCCATGGATGTTGTAAAAATCTGCTAACAGTTGCAAATGTATTGAAACGTGATATTGCGAGTATTGCAAAATAGTCTTTCATGAAATTGATGTTGGAGAACATAGAAGGGCACGTGTACAAGTCTTTGAATTATATTGTTTAGCTATTACAGATTTTGAATTATATTATCTAGCTATTGTATTTTTATTTTTACAATCAGGTTTAATAAGGCATGTTTAAAATACAGTAAAATTGATCTTTTAAGGTGTAGAGTTTGTGCTTTTTCACAAATACTTATAGTCACTCAGTCATCACTGCAGTCGAGGTCTACAGTGCATCCATCTCCGAGAAACTTCCCTCACTTCACCAGAGAGAAAGTTCAGACTTCTCAAGGCAATTGCCTGGACCAAGCTCCAACTGCCGTTTTGTGCCAGAATCTGGTATGACACCTAAGATAAAATCTCCTCTTCTTGTAGTTAGGGCTACCCTGGTACCCTGGGGAAACCCAGTGAAGGCAGTGATGGGTCTTGATTATAGAATACTGGATTTTGTTAACCTAAATTTTATACTAACAGTTTGGGATAAGCAATCTGTAAGCAAAAGTGTGTCTTTCACAAGACTGTCTTTAGATAGAGCATGGGTACACAATGGAAAACTATTATTTTTTTATTAATGATTTTTTTCCCACTTTAGTTGGTTTACAGTGTTCTATCAATTTCCTGCTTTACAGCAAAGTGACCCAGTCTCTCTCTCTCTATCTCTCTCTCTCTCACACACACATGCACACACACACACACATTCTTTTTCTTACATTATCCTTCATCATAGTCCATAGCAAGTCACTAGATATAGTTCTCTGTGGTATACAGCAGGATCTCATTGCTTATCCACTCCAAATGCAATAGTTTGCATCTGTTAACCCAAGACTCCCAGTCCATCTCATTCCCTCCCTCTCCACCTTGGCAACCACAAGTCTGTTCTCCAAGTTCATGAGTTTCTTTTCTGTGGAAAGTTTCATTTGTGCCACTTATTAGATTCCAGATATGTGATATCATATGGTATTTGTCTTTCTCTTTCTGACTTACCTCACTTAGTATGAGAGTCTTTAGTTCCATCCATGTTGCTGCAAATGGCATTAACAACTCAAAAGCAAAAACAAAACAAAACAAAACAAAAACAACCCAATTGATAAATGGGCAAAAGACCTGCATAGACATTTGTCCAAAGAAGACTTACAGATGGCCAACAAGCACATGAAAAAATGTTCAACATCAGCAATTATTACAAAAATGCAAGTCAAAACTATTATGAGGTACAACCTCACACTTGTCAGAATGGCCATCATTAACAAGTCAACGTGGTGTGGAAAAAAAGTGTACCCTCCTACACTATTGGTGGAAATGTAAATTGGTACAACCACTATGGAAAACAGTATGGAGGTACCTCACAAACCTCAATATAGAACTATCGTGTGACCCAGAAATCCCACTCTTGGGCATATATCCAGACAAACTTTCCTTGAAAAAGATGCACCCGTATGTTCATTGCAGCACTATTCACAATAGCCAAGATGTGGAAACAACCCAAGTGTCCATCGACAGATGAGTGGATGAAGAAGATGTGGTATATATACACAATGGAACACCATTGTTAATCACCATTCATTTCCTCTTGTTCCTACATCTATAACTCCTTAAAAATATTGCATAATGAAGACTTCTTTCAGGCTTTCACATCTGTCCCATGAGGCTTCACTCAGATTCATGGACCCTAAATTGGCTGGGCAGGCATCACCGGTCAGACAGTCTGATGCATTGTGGTGACTTACTTCCTCGGATGTATAGGTGGTAATATCTAGTGTAATCAGTAAGGATTCAGTCCCTTATAGCATACGGAAAAATAAGTTCAGAAATAATTGTTTGGGTTTGGATTATGACTCCTTCCTTCCTTACTGTGTGACCTTGAGTTAATTCTTTAATCTCTTTTTGTCTCAGTTTCTACATCAATACCTACCTGTAAAATATATAATAATATGTATTTATTATATATAGTACACGCTACCTTAAGTGTATAGTGTTTATTATCTCTCCTAGTACATATCATACTTAATGCTCAATAACTATGTCATTTTTATTTTGATTATTAATAAATATGGAACGATGAAAAGGAATGCCATATGTCCTCAAAGATATACAATAACTGATTTATATTATTTATAATAACACAAGAAGAACAATCATCTTAGGTAAGAAATGTTTCACTTGAGGAGCTCCCATCATGGTGCAGCGGAAATGAATCTGACCAGGAGCCATGAGGTTGTGAGTGGGATCCCTGGCCTTGCTCAGTGGGTTAAGGACCCAGCGTTGCCGTGAGCTGTGGTGTAGGTCACAGACCCGGCTCAGATCTGGCATTGCTATGGCTGTGGTATATTCTGGCAGCTATAACTCCGATTAGACCCCTGGCCTGGGAACCTCCACATGCTGCAGGTGTGGCCCTAAGAAGACAAAAAAAAAAGAAAGAAAAGACTTAAAAAAATGTTTTACTTGAGCTATAAATTAATATTACTAACAACCATAACTGACATTTAATAAATGAGTATAATATGCCAAGCATAATGCTATGCATTTTATGTAGAAAATATATAATAAAAGTGGTTATCTCTCTGGAGTGATATTATGAATATTTTCTCGTATTTTCATCTGCATTTTAGAATGAATATGTATTACTTGGTTAAAAAAATAATTCACAGAATCATTCTACCTAGCAAGGAATAGATGACAATTCTGAGCTATAACTCATACTGCCTTTTCATGGTGATGCTGTTCTGAATACCTGTTGTATTTTCAACTACAGATGGTATCATTCAGTGGTGTTTAAAAGGACTTCTCTTCATAAATTCTGTAAAGTACATAAAGATCCTTTCAGAGAGTTATAGTTATATGTTTCTCTCTATGACGGGTGTGAATGTACACATTTGCTTTTGCTGGGAAACTGAACATTTTTCAAGGATGTGTGAATTCGTAATTTATTATGTGGATGAATGATATTTGTGCATTATATTTTTTCTTTCTAAAATTTACTGAAGGACAAAAACATAAAGTCCAACTCAAATCATTTGTGAGTACCAGAAACTAGAATTACAGCATCTTTTAATAGTGCTTATTATATATGGAAAAAAGAAAAATGGAAATAAAAACATATTCATGCAAAGTTTAAACTAAGGAAGACAGTAATAAAATAATCTCCAACCTGGAAGTTTTTGGTTTTGGTAGAGGTGGAGAAGTTGTGGGTGAGAATATAAAGAAGCAGACAAGCTGCGGGAAAAAAAAAAAATCTTGTTACTTAGAAGACATTGGAAATAAATGGTCAAAAAGAAAAACAAGCAAGCAAAAAGAAGTCTAAAGGGTGAAGAGGATAACTTAAATCTGGTTTTGCTAGTTGGGAGGAGGACTGTGTTTGGAAAGGTAACTGAATTCTTATCGATAAACATGCCTAAAGTCCTGTTTGGATTATGCCTGAAATGGTATGTTTGAGAAAGATCACTCAGTGCTATAAAGCTTACAAGAGTGAAGGAATAGAGATTGGGTTCATATAAAATGAGGTGAGAGAGGTGGCCCTATCCAGATTATGTAGGGATTTGCAAAGATTTGACTTTTTACACAAAACATTGGAGGATTTTGAATAGATGAGTAGCATGACATGTTTGAAATGGGCCACTCTTGCTTCTGTGTTGAAGATACAAAACAGGAAAAAGTGGTGCAGGGGGAAGACGACCATAGTGAATAGCTCAGGAGATAATTATGATATCTCGTTCAGGGTGGTAACCACTATCATCTTTCACCTGGATTATTAGGGATATTTCCTCCTTCCTATAACTCCTTCTTATTCTCTCCTCTTAAACAAATGAAGTTGGGTAAAAACAAAAGGCAGGAGAAAAAAAATGAATAAGCCAGTTATAGAATCCCAGTTTAGACAGCCAGCCCAAAGCAAGACCACAGTGGGGGTAGGGCAGGGTTTCAATGTGAGATATGTTAGATAATTCTGATTATTACATAGGAATGGATTAATTAGTAACTAAACCAAAGCTGTGACTTATGAATATAGCTGACCAAATGCCTTTTTTATGCCCCAAGAGAGGAAATAAAGTATAAGTCCCAAATCATCTGAGGGCAGGGGTAAAACAGGTTTCAAGAAGGCTTGAATAAGGAGAGGCCAAAAAAAAAAGGGGGGGGGCATTGTTTGCTATTCCTCCCTGCCCTTAACAATTTGGCTAAATGGAGGTGTGTGTGTGTTTGCAGTGTTTTTTGTTTGTTTGTTTGTTTGTTTTTGCTTTTTTCCAAAAAATACTAGTATCTATACTGAGAAATTATAAGTCGCAGGATGCCCTGTAGTAATAAACCTTGTTTTCCCCTGTATTTCTCAAAATATGAATCTGAATACCTGGGAGAATGCTTTTGAATATATTAGATAATTAATGTGAAATGAATAAAATTTTTTGATACTGAAGATAGAAAATGGAATTTCCTTCCAGTTTTGCCAATTCCTAAAAGATCACTTCACATCTTAGATCCACGCTTGTCTTCCCTGTTAATAGCACTTAATGTTTCTATTATACACATTTTTGAGGGGAAGAATATATGATATATTATATGTAAACTGCCCAGTTCAGTTACTGAAAGTTAAGTAGATAATTAATAAACATTCATTTAATATCAAAAATAAACTAAATTATTACCTTTTCTTTCTTTCTCTTTGGATCTGGAGTGTAATTGTTTGTAATAATTGTACCTCTCATTTCATGGGAAATTATCATCATTGTTTGAATATTTTATTCAGCTGCATTAGCTCCCACTCTCAATCAACATTTACTTTTCAAAAGTATTTTCTATGTATTATTCTGTTTGTATTTGCTTTTATAAAAAGTCTGTTTGAGGGAGCATTTAATTTTAATTTACACATATGTATTGCATCACAAGTTTAATATCTACATATTTTTTCTTCAGTATTTCCTTCTTTAGATCTTTCTGGGTCACTATATTGAAACTATCGAGTCTTTTGGTGGCATTGTCCTCTGTGGTATTCTACTACAATTTACCAACATACTTTCCCAGTAATAGAAAATTACATTGCTTCTAATATTCTATACTCCACAAATTAAATTAGGTGGTGGTGAGTATCTAGGCACACATCCCTGAAAGAGCTATGTGAGCATTTCTTTGAGATATAAGCTCAGATGTTAGCAAATATTTAAGTTGACCTAATGCTGTCTCATAATTGTTCGAAATGTCTGTACTCACCAGTAATGCAGGCCTGTTTTTATATTTCGATATCTCTATCAACTCGACTCACCCAACTTTCAATAATTTGCCAGCTTGAGAAGTCTAAAGGGGAATCTTGTTTTAGTTTATATTTCTCTGTTTAATAATGTGACACGGGAGTTCCCTGGTGGCTCAGTGGGTTCAGGATCCAGCATTGTCACCGATGCAGCTCAGCTCACTTCTGTAGCGCATGTTCAGTCCCTGGCCTTAGGACTTCTGCATGCCGTGGGTGCAGCCAAAAGCAAACAAAAAAATAAGGTGATATAGAATCTATTGTTGTTTTGATGGTTTCAGTTTTATAAATTGCCTTAATGTAACATTTTCTCTTTTTTCCTTTGGAGTTTTAGCCTTTCTTGTTGTTATTGATGATCTGCAGGAGTTCTTTGCATTCTATTTAGCCAACATTAATGTTTTTTGATATTGCAATTATTCCTCCCAGTTGGCCAAGGGGAGACTGTATGCCATTTGAGTAAAGACCAGAGACTCTGTTTAACTATCCAGATGATCTTGGACAAGTTACTTAAACATATTTTTGTTGTTGTTTTTGCTTCATCAGCAAAATGATCATAATAATAGAAAAGTCTCTTGGCACATCCTTTTTAAGTAAATTTTCCATAGATATTAGCTCTTATTATGTCTCCTGCCTCTATTTATCATGGCCTTTGTTTAAAAGACATGTTCTATTTCAAACCTAAATCAAATTCCCTATATAGTTCAATATTTTGTAGATTTTGCCTAGAGTCTTTTCCCACTCCTGTATTACGAAGATGTGACATTGCATTCTTTTCAATTAAATTTAGCATTTGACCCTTCTCTTGTGAGCCTTTCATCTATATGATCTATCAAGATTTCACCATTGAATATGATATTGATAAGATCCAGATTCCTTTTTCTTCAGGCTGAGCCAGTTTTAACAATCTCAACTGCTAAACCCTATTGATTTGTGGGGTCACTTGGCCATTTATCTTTCAAAAATGTAGTAAAAACAAACAAAAACTGTACTCTAACTAGAACAATAGCTTTTATGTTAGTGTTGAAATGGAGAATAAAGCATGGAATAATCATTGTAGAACTTCTGGCTTTATGGCCTAAGCCTCTCCTAAAAATCAAAGATTTTGTGATCTATATTTCCCTAACCTTTTATTTTAAATAATCATTTGACCTCAGTAAAGTAATCCTATCTCTTTTCAAAGGAGGCTTGATTAAACACCAAGTAAGTGGATACTTTTAGTTGTGGAATTTCGCATGAAGAAAAAAATGCTTTACTTTTTAAGGTTTCTCTGCTTTCTTTTCATATTTCAGCCCAATATGATCTGATTTGGTTATTAATGGACCTTAATGAAATTTTATTTTATTTAAGAAAGACATAGAGTGTCACAGTCACTGTAATGATCCTTTAGGGGTGGTGGAAGAAGAGAAAGGAAAATAAGGTTATGGTGTCTTTAAAGGATCATAGACTTTGAGAACAGATGTCTTGGGGTTGACTCTTGGTTCAGTGATTCACACTTACTTATCCACCTTGATATTGTTTTTTCATCTCTACTGCTTACATTTGTCATGTCATTTAAATAAAAGATCCTATCTCTAAAGTTTTTAACCAAATTTTGATAATACAGTAGTCAGTCTATATTAACCCCGTTTCTTCCCAAATATAAAATTAGAAAGTCAATTTATAATTAAAAGTGTAATTTATTTTATAAAAGTGAAGTTTTAACTACCTTCCACTCTATAATTTATAAATTTTCACTATTTCTATTGTAATCGAATAAGAATGGGAACAACTGATTAATATAAAGTCTTTGCATGTCTGCTTTTGATGGGAGACTAAACTGAATCTGAAAACAGAAGCCTGTAAATTGTGCATAGAATACTAGATAAGCATCCACACATTGGCTTCTTTGGTGTCGTGTAATTAGAATTTATAATTTGGTTTTAATTAAATTACAGAGTACCCAAAGGTCTTGATCAGTGTGGCCTTCCGGCTGCCTCCACCTTGCTTGGAGAAAAAAATTAGGCTTTGCCAGTATATCCATTTAATTCTCCTTCATCTTTGCCCACTCTGATCAAAACCAGTAGACGTGTACTTACATTGGGTCAAATGTGCCAGTTAAAATCAGAACTTCTCTCACTACCAAGTGAGTTTTTTATTTTAAGCTGAGCAGCAGAAATGGTTGCCTGGGAAGCACCCATTTTGTCATTCCTTTGTACCAACAATGACCCATCAGCATCAAGTTTGATCCTCAAACCCTCCCGGGATAAGTGCTCTTTTTCTTCTAGCTTTTGTCTGTTCCTATCCATTTCTGTCTTTCCTCCTCTGGTGTTTGAAGTTTTTTATTTTGGTTGGAGTGTTTCTTATCAGCATGGGTTCAAGTCAGGAGCCTTTCTATCTTGCAGAGTTAGTTAATGAGTTTGTTGCTCCCTTTAGATTCTAAAGGGAATTCTTCCATTTGTTGGGTGAGGTTAAAGCCAAAATCAAGAGAACTTTTATTTTAGTTGACGCTGCATGGGTCAGTGAATAAAAGAATGGATTTAGCGTCAATCATGTGGAATTAAACAAAACTCTAAAGATTATTAATTTTATGACTGTATATTTCTCCATTTCCTCATCTATAAAACGAGAATATTAAAAAATCCCTGCCTAGCTCACAAAATACATTTAAGAAGTAAACTAAAAGCTGTACAGAAAAGGAGATATTCCATTTATTTTATTTGGAATGAAAATGAATCATAATATTTCAAATTTATTTCATTTTAAAAGGGAATCAGGTTCTTTAATTAAAACACATGAAATTGTTTTCTTATTTCCAGTCTAAAAAAGAAACATCTGAATGGTTAGTGTGTTTTTAATTTAAAATGATTAAGTAATCAGAACTATCAGTTGTGTATTATTTTAAAATTTCTGTTGAATAGTAGAGTATAATTTCTTATTAGAAATCAGTTGTTATCTTTGCGGCTCATTACATTGGTAATGGAAGTGTTTCTTTGTCAAATAGAGGGTTTCTAGCCATGACTGGTGGGATATTTATTTAGTATCTTATATTAACTCTAACATCTCTATTTGGACATATTTCTTAGTTACTAAAATAGCAAAACCAGGAGTTCCTGTCGTGGCTCAGTTGTTAACGAACCCGATTAACATCCATGAAGAAGCATGTTCGATCCATGGCTTCACGCAGTGGATTAAGGATCTGGCATTACCCTGAGCTGTGGTGTAGGTTGCACATGCAGCTCAGATCCCGTGTTGCTCTGGCTGTGGCATAGGCTGGGTTTACAGCACTGTTTCGACCCCTAGCCTGGCAACATCCATATGCCATGGGTGAGGCCCTAAAAAGACAAAAAATACCCAGCAACACCTTACATTGTTTCTCTGATTTTGTCATTTATTGCTGTAAATTCTGAAATTTGTTATGCATATACATAAATGTATTATATAAAATATTATATTTATACTAAATGAACTTGGATTGGACTTAGTTTTATATTTTGGATTATTAAAAATACTCTTTAAGGTCAACTTAATTTTGACTTCAAGAATTTTACTAAAGTAAATTAGGTGCAACGCAAATACAAATTTGTAAACTCTTTCCCTAATTTAACACGGTTATAGGGATAAGTTAAAGACGCATATTATAATGTCTAGGGTAATCACTAAAACATTAGAATAGCATAACTAGAAATCTAGTAGAATAATTAAGATGAGATACCGAAACTATTTAATTAACCCAAAGAAGGCAAGAAGTATTGGACATATAAAGTGACAACAAAAAATGAGATAGATGGAATACAATAGCAATTTGGGAGACCTAAAAAAGCTGTACTGATAATTATTTCAGAAAGATATTGTCAAACTAGATTTGAAAAAAAAGGCAAACCTTAAACTGTGTATAAGAGAAAGAGATGCACTTTAGATAAATAGAAAAAGGATTAGAAATAAAAGGAGGAAAAAGGTATATAAGGCAAACCACAGTAAGTTTAAAAATTAGGGTAATTATATTAACATCATAAAAAAGACGGACATGTCATAAAAATAAAAGGATCAGCAATATATCCTGAAATTATAACTATAAAGGCCTCAAAAATAATGAAACCTAAACTGTCAGAACTGAAAGGAAATGTATACAAATTCGCAATAACAGATTAATCCCCCTCATTCAGTAATAAGTTAATTAGACAAAGAACCACTAAGGATGACACTACCTATTTCTTAACCTAATTTGAATTTATGGGATACCACACCCAATAACTGCAGAATGAATGTTTCTTTCTGTAGAAATTTCACCAAGACTGACTGAGACCTTACGATGGGCTGTGAAACAAGTTTTAATAGGTTTCATTTCAAAAGATTTATATGTGAGAGTGTATTTCTGATCATAATAAAATCATAGTAAAAAACACAAAATTTCTTGAAGAGAACACAATATATAGACATTAATTAACTCATTTCTAAGCAATGTTTAGGCAGTTAGCAAGTATTTTTGAACTGAATGATAAAAGCACCATACATCGAAATTTGTGGAATGCTTTAGAGAAAAATGTACGCCTTTAAATTCTTCTGTGAGAAACAATAATAATCTAAAGTGAAGATCTGAACTTTCACTTTTAGGAGCTAAAAGAAGAACAGATTGCACTCAAATGAAAGGAAAAAAGTAATTATTAAAAAGGAGAAATAGATGAAATAAAAATATAACAGAAACAAATCAATAAAAATGAAGGTGGTTCATCAAAAGTTGAAAGATATATGTATAAAATTTCAACTAGAGTATTCAAGAAAGAGGGAGAACATAAAATACCAGTATTAGGAATGAAGAAAGGGATAACTTTAGCCATTTAAATGATTAAATATTATTAATTATTATAAGTGGATTTACGCCAATGAATTTGACAACTTAGACGAACGAATAATTGCTGGAAGGACTCAGTAAAGCTCACATGAAAAGAAATAGACAATATCAAGCATTCTCATATTGGCTTCCTGTTGCTAGGGCATATAACAAATTACCACCAAATACATTTAAAACACAATTTACAACCAATTTATTATCCTACGGTTCTGAGATTGAAAGTCCAAATTGGCTTCGCTGGACTAAAATAAAAGTGTCAGCAGGGCTGCCTCTCTTTCTGAGGCTCCAGAAAAGACATTGACCTTATCTCTTCCATCTTCTAGAAGGCACTTCACTGACTTGGTTCCTGTCTCTTCTATCCCCAAGGTCAGAGATGGCCAGGTGAGTCCCAAATTGCCTCACTCTAATACAGGCCTTTCTTTTCTACATTTAAGGACCCATATGCTTACATTCAAAGTGGATAATCTCCCTATTTTATTTATTTATTTATTTGTTTGTTTATTTATTTATTTATTTATTTATTTGTGTTTTCTCTTTTTAGGGTCACACCCACTGCCTTTGGAAATTCCCAGGCTAGAGGTGGAATTGGAGCTACAGCTGCTGGTGTACACTGCAGCCACAGCATAGCTAGATTCCAGCCTCATTTGTAACCTATACCACAGCTCACGGCAATGACCTATCATTTGCCCACTGAGCAGAGCCAGGGATCAAACCCATATCCTCATGGACATTAGTCAGGTTCATTACCACTAAGCCACAAGTGGAACTCCTCTCCCTATTTTAAAGTCAGCAGAGTAATAACTCCTATTTAATTCTCTTTTGTCATGTAAAATGACGTATTTACAGGTTCTGGGATTTAGGATGTGAATATCTTTGAGAAGCCAATATTCTGACTATTATGAGTCTTTATTATATAATTTAAAAGTTCAAAGCATTAGAACAAAGAATTCTAAGCCCAAATATTTCCAAGAGTAAAATCTTTGTAATATTTGTGGGCAAAATAATACTAAGCCTAAGAAGAAATCATTCAGAATAAAGGTGTGCTTCCCAGCTCATTTTATGCAGTGTTCCTGTGATACCAAAAATAAATCAAAATATAACAAGAAGAGAATACTATACACCATAATCTCTCATAAATATAGAGATGTAAATCTTTATCAAAATTTTGGCAAATCATCCAACACTACATAAAAGAAATTACATATCATTACTAAATGGGATTTAAACCAGGAATTCAAATTTATTTAATATTTGAAAAATCAATCATCATGCACATGACAAAATTAATAACCTAAAACAGAATGAAAAAGGAGTGTATTAATAGAAGCAGAAAACATATTAGCCTATACTCATTCATGAAAAAAGTTTTCAGCCAACTAAAAGTTAAAGGAACTTCTTCAATATGATAAAGGAAACACACTCACACCCTTATGATAATTTTATTTCTTACAAGATTCCGAGGCAATACAATGAATAAAGTAAATGTCTCCTTAAAAAATTGTGTTTAAACAACTGAATGTGAAGGTAAAATGAACTTCAGCCATTACTTTACATTGTGCACAAAAACTAACTGATCCATAGACCTAAATACAAGAGATAGAACTTTTAGAAGAGAAATTAGGAGAACATCTCTGTTTTCTTAAGGGGGTTTGAAAAGACACAAAGAAGAATGAAACATTAAATATAAAGTATCAACAAGCTACAGTTACAATTTAAAAATTTTACTCTTTGAAATATAATGGTGAAACAACAAAAACACAAACTAAAGAATGAGAAAAAATACTCATAATGTATATATCTGAATAAGGACTTTTTCATAATACATAGTTTGATAATATGCGTAAAACTGAACAGTAAAAGGACAACAATTCAATAAAAGTGGGCAATATGTTCGAATAGACACTTCACAAAAGAAGATACAAAAATGACCCAAAAAACATGTAATGATGTTTATGTCTTTAGTCATTTGGGAAACGTAAATTAAAACAAAATTAGTTACCAATAAATAGGAACGTATTTAAATAATAAAGAAAGGCAATGCTAAGGTTAGGACAGATATAGCACAGGGAGTCTTCGGACAGTACTGGCAGAAATGTTATATGATACCTCATCTTTCTTCAATTTCACTTTTCATTATTTATCAAAAAGAAATGAAATCCTATATCCACATAAAATTTGCACTGGGATAGTCTTCAAAGTTTTATTCACAATAGCCTGCGGAAAGAACAATGAAATATCCATAAACAGGTAATGGAAAAACAAACTGGGAAATACCCACACCATGGATACTCTTCAGTTATCCAAAGGAATGACTGGATGCACACATGACGGGAGGGAAGAACACGAAAGGGTCTAATTAAAAAATGTATGTCAAGTGACCCATGCTAGACTCAAAATCATGCATGCCATATAGCTCCATCTATGTGAAATTCTAGAAAGGACAAAACCTTAGTGACAGAAAACAGAGTAGTTGTTGCCAGGGGTGATGATTATGGGAGGGACTATCTGAAAAGTAGTGTGAAAACTTTTGGAGCATCTTGATTGGAATGGTACTTTTCGCGGTTGTATGCATTTGTCAAACGCAGAGTGGCCAAATGAGAAAAAAAATAAGAGTTACCTCTAAGCAGTGGGATTGTGGAAGGAAGACACACCCAACGTGAGGCTGACCTTGTCTTCTTTTTTTTTTTGTCTTTTGTCATTTTAGGGCCGCACCTGAGGCATGTGGGGGTTCCCAGGCTAGGGGTCAAGTCAGAACTGTAGCTGCTGGCCTACATCACAGCCACAGCAATTCAGGATCCGAGCCACATCTGCAACCTACACCACAGATCACAGCAACACCAGATCCTTAACCTACTGAGCGAGGTCAGGGATGGAACCCACAACCTCATGGTTCCTAGTCGGAGTTGTTTCTGCTGAGCCACAATGGGAATTCCTGAACTTGTCTTCTAAGTGGTCCCCTCAAATTGTCTTTCTTTCCTTTTTTTTTGTTGGCCTTTTGTCATTTTAGGGCCGCACCCATGGCATGCGGAGGTTCCCGGGATAGGGGTCTAATCAGAGCTGTAGCCGCCGGCCTACACCATAGCCACAGCAACGCAGGATCCGAGCCACGTCTGCAACCTACACCACAGCTCACGGCAATGTGGGATCATTAACCCACTGAGCAAGGCCCGGGATCGAACCCACAACGTCATGATTCCTAGTCGGATTCGTTAACCGCTGTGCCACGATGGGAATTCCCACATTGTCTTTTGTGATATACCACTTAGAGTTGTGCGATATGGCAACCCTGGGTAAAGAAGTGTCATGAGCTCTCATATTTTGTAATATCATCGCATATTATCTGAATTTTATAACTGGGCGTATTATATATTTTTAATTATTTAAAAATGATTTCTGTTGTATATATCCGGAAACAAAGTAGCATATGATAAAGAGCTGAGAGTCTCCATTCCTGAAGGGAAAATTTTAAGAACCATGTCCGATGGTCAAATCCATCAAAATTTTGATGAGGAGTGATCTTTTCAATAGCTACACTATAAGTTTTCATTTTTGGAACTTTGTGTTTTAGATTGAATCTCATCCTCACTAAGAAAGAAAAAAATCCTTTTTAAAATTATATGACCTGCATGTTATAACCCTATTTTTAGTAATAATGTAAAGGAAATGGAGTTAAGGTGAAATCTGTTTTTTTCTACTGCCTTTATTTATATATTTTTTGATGCTTTTAGTCAGGTTTTTCATTTTTCTTCACAAAGGTGACAAATTTATTCAATGGGGGAAATAATATTTTCAAACAAATGGTGCCAGAAACTGGACATCCATTATAGGAAAAAAAAAAAATGAACCTTGACCCTTACTTTATACCACATGCAAATTTTAACTCAAAATAGATCACAGGACTAAATGTAAAAGTTAAATTTCTAGAGGAGAACATAGGATAAAACTTTAGAACCTTGGGGTAGGCAAAGATTTCTTAGGACACAAAAAGCATGGACCATAAAGAAATATTTGACAATTCTGTTCTTTGAAAGGTATTATTAAGGAAATAAAAAGTCAAGCCATGAACTAGGATAAAATATTTGGAGTGCATATATCTGACCAAAGGCTTGTATCTAGAATATATAAAGACTTCTTTTTTTTGTCTTTTTAGGGCTGCACCCTAGGCATATGGAAGTTCCAAGGCTAGGGTTCAAACTGAAGTTGTAGCTGCCGGCCTACACCACAGCCACATCAACATGGGATCCGAGCCATGTCTGTAGCCTACACCACAGCTCATGGCAATGCTGGATCCTTATCTACTGCCTTTAATAGTAGCTAATTTTTTGTAGAAAAAATAAAAATATTCCTGTTCTGGAAAATATCTACCTAAACATTTGTGCACAGAGGATACAGGGTAGCAAGCTTCATCTTCAAAAGGAAGACGATATATATATACACACACACATAACCAATGTATAGGAATTAGGGACAGAAGAACAGAGTGGATGGAGAAGAAAGGGGATTGAGGAAATAAAAGAAAATAATTCCTCTCTCTGGGGCAACTAGATATGGGCAGGGCAGTTGTGTAGAAGGAGGTGTTCAATAAATAGAATTAGTTCAACATATGCAGAGCTCAAAGTCAGAGGCAAGTAGGAAACATAAACCTCTCACCTAGTATCTTCAGGTAAAGCAGGTGGAATATGTAGCTCTCATTTTGATAGCTGTGAATGAAGCCAACTTTATGCACCACTCAAAGGACTGCATAACATTTGATGACAAGTTGAATACCTACAGACAGGATGCTGATTTATAATCCTTGCTCTGGCACACAGATTTGTGTATTTTCTGGGCAAGTCACTCTCCTTTCTGGATTCCTGATTACTCTGTGACATGAAAAATTTAAATTACAGTTTCCAAGATCACCTTCTATTTTGACACTTCTTTTATACATCCATGCCACTAAATTTATCCTTATTTTATTTAAAATTCCTTTTTTGTCTTTTTTTGGGTGGGGTTTCCCCCATGGCATACAGGGGTTCCCAGGCTAGGGGTGGAATCAGAGCTGTAACCAACAGCCTACACCACAGCCACAGCAATGTGGGATTCCTGCCACATCTGCAACCTGCACCACAGCTCATAGCAATGCCTGATCATTAATGCAATGAGCGAGGCCAGGGATAGAGCCCTTGTCATCATGGATAATAGTTGGGTTCCTTAGTGCTGAGCCACAATGGGAGCTCCTCCTTTTCTTTCTTTCTCCCTTTCTTTCTTTCTCCCTTTCTTTCTTTCTCCCTTTCTTTCTTTCTTTCTTTCTTTCTTTCTTTCTTTCTTTCTTTCTTTCTTTCCTTTTTTTGTTTAATATTTACCCTTTTTTTTTTAAAGGGCAAAATGTTGAGGGTTTTAGGATCATTTTTACTTTGTCTCATTTGAGTTAACTTTGAGTTCAGTGAATATTTGTTAACAACCTTTGACATTTTGAGAGCAGTGCTGGGGTGACAATGGTGACCAGGTTCATGAAGACAGGTGCAATTTAAATTTCAAGTTGCGTAATTTTTGTAATTGAAAAAGGGTAAATATAGGGATTTAGAAAATCTCGCAGCTGATTGAAAAAAGTAACTTTTGAGAATTTCAGTACCAAATCATAAACCCTACGTAGTTAACAACTTCCTTTAAGAAATACTATAAAATTATGGGGACTGGGGGGGGGAGAATAACTTAATTTCTCAGTATGATAAGACAATGGGCAATGTCCTCTGCCCAGCCATGGCCATGTCTTGGAATCATGCTGGTATTTTCTTTCACTTAAGGCAGTTTTACTAAAAGAACTAATAAGCCCAGCATATGGTCTGCCTAATTATCACTAGAAAAAGTAAACTCATTAAAGCTTTGATAAAGCTGAAAAAAAAAGATAAAGAAACCTGTTACTTGATGTCATATAAGTACAAAATATAATAATTAATAGAGACATGGCATTTTCTAATTGGACAGGACTGCCTTACAGCCAATGTAACTGAAATAACAAACAACCTCTTAATCCTACATCTTTTTTTTTTGAAATCAGGATTATTTTCACTCATGGAATACGTCATAGTTATCATTCACATATTGCTCCCCACTTTCTCCTTCTCACTGCACATCTAAATCTATCTCTTATGTAAAACTAACACAGATTCTCATTCACCTTTGAAGACTTCCCTTGAGTACTTTTACTGAGTTTGATTTTCTCTTTGAAATCTTTTTAATGATAACTATCCACAGCCTACTGTCTAACAATTTATGATATATTCTTTTGCTTACTTCTTGTTTCATGAGTATATATTTTATTTCCCTAAGCATATTTCAAAGGTCTTGCATGTTAAGTAAGCTGATGCTAATGTTTGGTTGGCTGGGATTCTATTAAAATATTTAACCTTGTTGAAATTATCGTTTGCTAGATTTACTATTTTACAGAGAGTGTTTGAAGAGTTGGAAGAGAAAAAGAAATGCACAGACATTTCACTGTGCATCTTATGTAATTCCTCAACTGATGACCTGAGGTTGTACAAGATTTTTACTCACCTGGGAAACTTTATCAGGGTTCTCCAGCATTTGCATTTTTTAAATTCAGAAATATTCTCTCTAAATGAAAGGCAGCATAACATAACAATTGAGTCCAGTTACTGGAATCAGCCTTCTGATGTTTAAATACAGTTTCTTCTTTTACAATCTGTGACCAAAAGTAGACTACTTACCTTTTCTGAGCCTTAGTTCTTTATCTGTAAATATGGGGAGAATAATACTACTTTTCTTATGAAGTTATTGAAAACATTAAATGTTCTCTTTTAGCACAGCTGGTGAAGGATCTGGGGTTGTGATTGCAGCAGCTAGATTACTGCTGTGGCACCAGTTCAGTCCCTGGCCCTGGAACTTCCATACACATGATGCAAGCACAGCTCGCTCCCCCCAAAAAAAGATTTAAGGAATTGATACAAATAAACTGCTTATAACACAACGTGGAAAAAGCCAAGTGGTCCACAAATGTTTACTCTTTTTTTTTTTTTCTCTTAATGGATTTTATTTCAATTATGGTGTGCATAAATCATCACAAGTCAATTTTACAGATTTTGTATCCCAAACCCCCAGTGCATCCCCCCACCCCCCCAGATTGTCTTATTTGAAAAACCAAGGTTTTCCAAAGTCTGTGAGTCATTGTCTGTTCTGTAAGAAGGTTCATTGTGTCTTTTA
>PVHT021183631.1:17309430-17560438 GCA_004024745.2 Catagonus wagneri
CTCTGGGTTTGTCATAGATGGCCTTGATTATGTTGAGGTAGGTTCCCCCTATGCCCACTTTCTGAAGTGTTTTTATCAGAAATGGGTGTTGGATTTTGTCAAAGGCTTTTTCTGCATCTATGGAGAGGATCATATGGTTTTTATTCTTCAGTTTGTTAATGTGGTGTATCACACTGATTGATTTGCGGATATTGAAGAACCCTTGCATCCCTGGGATAAATCCCACAAATGTTTACTCTTTGATTGTTAGATTGGGATTTGAAATGAGAAGCTGTTTTCATGGGGTTCAGGAGCAAGAAAATCTTATAATGCAAAAATTTATGACTTCAGTTCTTGAAAGAATCCTGCAGGAACTCACAAATGTGTGCTCTAGCTGTGCCCACCCAGGTGGTGGGGAGAATGAGCTGGGTGAAAGTGACTCTCACTGTCCCCTACTGGCTGCTTCCATTTACCAGCTCTTTTCTTCTGACACAAATTTTGTGGGGTCCTCACACTCTCTCTGCTTTAACATAGTGTCAGCTTATGAGAACTTTACTGCTGATCCTGCAGATCTTTATAAAAGCCCCTTCCTTTCTTTCTTTCTTCTTTTCCTTCTTTCCTTCCTCCCTCCCTCCTTTCTTTATTTCTTTCTTTTTTCTTTATACCTTTCTTTCTCCTTCCTTCCTTCCTTCCTTCCTTCTTTTCTTTCTTTCCTTCTTTTGCAATCTCTATTTCCTGTGTTATTTTACTAGACACATTTCACTCCATTCTCTAGAAAAGGCTTTTATTTTCTTTTATGATGGTGTTTTTCTGTCTTGCTGCATATCTCACTCTTTCCTCTATGGCATAGCTGCCTATGCTGAGACTTTACATATTTTCTCTGACACATGTGCCCTGTGTCCTCTCTTCACCCCATCATGACATTTGCTCTATATCGCTGGTTAACTCATCTAATCATTCAACAGTTATTTATTGAATAACACCACATGTCAGGCCTTGTGCCTGGGGTTCCGGATACAAGGTGAGCCAGAATCAATCCTTACTTTTTTGATTTTAGCACTGAGAGGAAAAGGACAACTATTGGGTGAATAAATGCATATATAAATATGTATTTGAAGGAAAACCCTAGGACCATAAGAAATAATGGAGAAATCTAATTAAAGTTTAGTGTGGTCAAGGAAGGGTGTTCTTAGAATGTCTTAGGTTTGGGTGTGTCTGAGAAAGTCAAGTTGTGATGTTGGGTGGGTGGCAACTGGTTCTGATTTGAAATATTTTGAAAATGATAGTTCCTGTCATATGTTTGAGTGAGATGACTTTGAGAGATGGTTGGAGTGAGGGAGGGCCTAGAGCTTAGCTCTGAGGAATTCTAATACTAAAAGGCCGAGTAGAGAAAGAAAAGCTGGTATAGAAGACACATAGAAAATAGAAATGCGTAGCTGAGGATCTCCTTGTTCAACAAGTCATAAAAGAGGCCTTCCCTGGGAGGGGTTAATTATCGACTATCTTGTATCTAGTGAGAACAACAGTTGGGTGAGGAGAGAAAGGGGAAGTATGGTAATTGAGACTTCACTGATGTCTTTTGTAAGAAGTTTTAATGGAGGAGTGGAGATGGATGCCAGATGAGAGAAAATGAAAGAGGAGGGGTGGGAAGGAGAAGTAAAAAATAGATTTAGAGAAGTGTGGGTGAGAATGCTGGTCACTATTCACTATCCTTATATCTCTCTTCCTCATACATTGAACCCCTTACATTTTGCAAATCCATGGGTACTTAGATCTAGATTACATTCTCTATCCCCTTTTTCAGTTTAGCAGCCAGTGTCTGGTTGCTGAGTCATAAGAGGATGTGTTACAAGGAAATCTTAAAGGAGCACTGCCAAACACTTATTGATGTCTTCCTCCTTTGTCCTGTCTTCCTTCCTGTCTCTTGGAATGAAGCACAATGGCTGAAGTTTCAGTTGCTATTCTTGGCCAAGCTGATTAGAGCTACACCCTATTGATGTCACTGCAACAAACTGGAAGGACTTGGCTTCTTGGAAAATTCACTGAGCTGCAACATCATCCCTGAACTATCAGCTTTCAAATTTCATCTCAAAAGATAGAGGTAAACTTCTATCTCATAAACCAGCCTTATTTTGGTTTTTATATCCCAGAAACCAGAATTTAATTATAACTCAGAGAAGATGCCTGGCTATAAAGAGGAGCAAAGAAATTGTGCAATAAAATTTTAAAATGTATTTAAATGCAGAGGGAAATGGAAATGAAGACTTTAACAATAAAGGGGACCATTTTCCTTAAAAATAAATATTTAAATAGATGATAGATTATAATGATGATGGTGATAGATGATAGATAGATTAGATGGATAGATAGATAGGTAGATAGATAGATAGAACAAACCTGGAATCCAAGGATGGACAGAGGGGTTTTCTTATGAAAGAATAGAAACAGCCCCTTAAAGGTGATAGAAGAAGGGGATATTAGGGCTTTAAAACCATCCAGGTTTGTAAATTTGATTGTTGGAAAACAAAGGAATTCTAATTTGATAACCTCCATCCTTTTAATTTGATAAGAGTGAATACATGTGAAATTTTCATTTTCACCCTTAAGCTTACATAGAACTCTTACAAATGACTGAAGAAAAATGAGACTATTTGATGAGAATTACTGTTAACTCCCTAGTTTATTAATTCCCAATGGGATTTTCTTAAAAGGTTCTCCACAGCTTGTAAAAAAAATATTTTCCGTAAGGAAATTAATCATTTTGGAGGAAAGTATGAATTCTTGGCAGGTTACTACCCTAAGAGACATAAATTTTTCTCCATTATACTTCCTTGTACCTTCATTTTCCAGACAACATCAATGGACCAATCATTTCCTGGGTCAGCAGAGATTAATAAAAAAAAAAGATGACATTTATCTACTTCTTCATTGTTTTTACATATAGATTACATGTAGCTGCAACAATAAAGTTATATTTTGAAAGAGTATTAAAATACCAAAGGAATATTTCTTTAGGTGAAATAAATCATATTGTCCTAAATATTAAAATGTGGAATCTCTTTATATTCAGAGATTTGGAAAGTATATATATATATATATATATATATATATATATATATATAACATTTTTATGTGATCTTTGATAATGGGAAAAATGGAATGAATATCTTGGCCACCTTGCAGATGATAATGCTATATAAGGGATCATTGGCTGAGACAGTGGTTTCTGTTTACCTTGAATTGAATCACTCCTTAGTCCTCAAACCTACACCGAAACTTCTGTTTATACTTGTTCTCGAATTATTTTCAGTAATGTTAGCACCCCACTGCTGTATAAAGTTTGGCTCAAAAGAAGGGTCAGGGAAAATTGAAATAGGTTGATCATAATGTTCTCCTTTAAGCCCTTATGAAATGTAAAAAATAATAAAATAACATCACATCCACTTTTAGAAAAATGGTCGGGGAAGTCTTTGCATTAAGTTACTCAGACTTAATCAAAATTTTGGACCTAGTACAACCCAATTCTATGCTAAATCTTGAGGTAGCAAATCAGGATAGGATATAGCAATGGAGAAGACTTTGCAGTTTCTTTTAATTACAGAGATCTTGCAAAATCAATAGACTTGGAGCATAGTAGCCCGACCCTTTGTTAGAATTAATATTGACTGAATAAATTAATGAATGTTTAGAGTCAGTCATCCTGAAACAGATTCCAAAGCCAATATTTTCATCTAAACTAAAGGTAGGTGCAATACTCAGACCTCTGGGGAAAAAAAAATATCATGACCTCTTTAAAGTAATTAGCCAGTGCTTGGCATTAAATAGGAACTTGTATTGTGTCCTTCTTTTTCCATAATAAAGACAACAGAAATAGCCCATGCATATTACACACTTTGAACTTCGATGCAGATAGGAAGGGAGAGACCTGAAAATATTTCTTAGAAATTTAAAATGTGATGTAAATGTCCAGTGATGCTGTGATTTCAGTGCAGGATTATTCATGGGATTCATTATCCAGCACTGGAACCTCCAGCGTCGATTCCTCCACATACCACTTACACTTCAGGTATAGAGACCTCCTTATGTTCTTCTGTGAACCATACTCTTGTTTCTGCTGTGTTCTTTTCCCTATTATTTCCTCTGTTTGGTGAAGTGGTAAAGGTTATTATTGGAGACAACAGCATCTATTCTAGCTAAACAAAAATAAATATATAAAAATATAGATAACACAAATTTTTGGAAACACTGAAGAAGTAGACTCAAGACTGACCTTTCAGAAACATTTTTCTTTCTTTCTTTATTTTTTCTTAATGGATTTTATTTCAATTATAGGTGTACATAAATCATCAGAAGTCAATTTTACAGATTTTGTATCCCAAACCCCCTTTATCTTCTTTATTTCTTTTGATTTTGTTTTTGTTCTGTCCTTGGCATGTGGAAATTCCCAGGCCAGGGATGGAACCCAGGCCACAGCATCAACCTGAGGCACGGCAGTGAAAACACAAGATCCTTAACCTTCTGAGCCACTGGGGAACTCTTCAGAACATTTTTCAGTCTACATCAGAGATCCGGCTAGCAAAGGAGGCACTGCTTCTGCTCCGAGAAGAAAGCTGCAGAATAAGAAGCTCAGGCCACAGCTACTGGCTCGAGAAGAACAGCACTTCTGATGTGATCAGGCCAGAAATACGGAGACTCAAGTTCTGCTTCTTTCCCCCAACTAATTCAGTGGCAAAATGGCACAAGGGGCAGCTGACTGGCAGAATCCAAATCCCATCCAGGACCCAGTATACAAAGGAGTTTGAAGATTATAATTATTGCTTCCCACAGGAGATGCCTTTGAAAACTTTCGGAATGGGTGTTAGAGAGCTAACTTAAAATACCTATTAATAAACTCATATTTTCAATCCTTGCTTCTTCAGATCAATCCATGTTATCCCCCCAGATTCACTCTTTTTTTATTAAATTCATTCATTTTCCATTCATTCATTCAGTCACTATTTACTGGTCACATAATATATTTCTGGCAATGCTGAAGAAATTTTCATGAAATAGTTTTCTCTCAGTTATCATTTAGGTTATAACTGTTTCTATCAGAGACTTTATAAGAGATTACTGTAATTGCCTGCTTAATGATTTGTCTCCAATTTCTCTGTAGAATCAGTCACAATCTTTCAGAAAAACAGAAATCAGTCATTATTCCAAACAAGAATAATGTGAGAAAAAGAATGTATGTGTGTGTGTGTGTGTGTGTGTGTGTGTGTGAGACTGGGTCATTTTGCTATTTAGTAGAAAATTGACAGAACGCTGTAAACCAACTCTAATGGAAAAAATAAAAATCATTAAAAAAAAGATAAGAGAAAAATAAAATAGAAATGCAATGCCTTAGACGGTTATACAGCTTTCCTACAACAAAGGCCAAGGAAAATTGCTGCTAGAGTCACAGAGTCAAAACAACAGAAAGTGCCTGAGTTTCAGGAAAGACTATGGGTGTGACCTCAACTACCTGCAGCACAGAACCAGAGAGGTGTCAGGACCTAGCATGGAAGCCTCTGCTCTGGATCAGGAGGTTCACAAGAGCTCACCTGAGAACCCACCTGAGTCTCACACCTTCTCTCAGCTGCACACAGAGAATAATGACCTCTCTTCTCTTCTCTCTTTCAAACGTTGCTCAAGGGCTGCTCATTAGCATAACTGTAATAAAATACTGGAAAAGAAGGCTGAAAAATAAATTGCTGGCTTCTCCCTTAGGATGAATAATACCAGGAAAGACATATTATTTGGAGTTGATAACAGATGATATTGTATAGACTACTCATCCGTTAAACATTTCTTTCTACCATCCTAAACTTTCAAGGCAATAATGACAAGATCATTCTTTTCCTAACATTATGCAACTATCCTTATTCCTCTGCATGAGTGACTGTTCTTTCCCCCAAAAGAGAGTTTGTTTTTGAAAGTGTTCATTATTTTCCTAACTCAATTGTACTTTTCTTTAATAATGTTCAATAACTTATTACACTTATAAATGTAATTATAATTAAGTTGTAAATTCTCGTTATATGTTTAAACACAATGGACAAAATCTGCTTAAAAGAGCAAGTGAGAGGAGAACATTAATTAGTGTAATATAGTTAGAACAAGAACTTGTTTTATTTATTGATCGATTCACATTTCTTCCTGAAAATTTCTGAGCCATTACTAGTTCTATTATTTGGATACTATCATCTTTCATCAGCATTTACTACGTGTGATCAAAGTGTTAAAAACACTCTAAAGATTTCCCTCGGATCTAGATATAGCCCTTTGTCTTTCTAGCAAGGTCAGACACCCTCAAAAGTCTGCAGATCCTGGTCAGGTGGCAGGCTCAAGTTCAGTCACTGGAACCATTAATTTTTCCTCCTGTGGAAGTAATACACCTTTGTGCAGCAAGCCTTTTAGCGTCACAAAATCCAACGTTGCATTAATAGGTAGAAAAAACTTCTCGTTTCTGAGCCTCTGTATTTTGGTAATGGACCACCTAGAAAAGCTAGCATAATATCTCTATGTCGATATTCTTCATTTAATCACATCTACACATTCTACTTGCCATGTGAAGTAACATTCACAGATCTCAGGCTTAGGAGGCGGACATATTTGGGAGCCATGATTTAGCCTACCACAATGCATTAGTACTAAGCGATGGTCATAGTCAGCTTTAGTGAGAAGAAATACATGTTTTTGAGCCCATGGATAACCTTCTTTGCTATCAATATATCTTTATGAATGTATTACACAGCATGGGGTGGGGGTGAAATGTGGGTGCTATATATATACAGCAGTACGTATAGAAGCTTACATCTATAGGAAGAGGTCTCTGGGACACAATTTAATTCAGTGGATATCTTTTGGGGTGACTTTTGTGGGGAATTAAAATAAGACACAACATCTTCATACCGATGACCATTACAAGTTTTCCACTCACATACATCTTCCCCAGACGTTCTTGTTATTAGCATTCCATCTTGTTCTTGCCATTTCACTGATCCTTCAGACAAACATTCATCACTGCTATGAATTAAAGTAGAAACTGATCTCTGGCCATTGATTTCTCGTCTCTGGAGTATGGCTATGAATTTGGATTAGACTACTTTTTGGAAATAACAGAATATAATTTGTATTTTTCATTAGTTTCATTATATTTCATTGGTCAATGTATCATAAGGAATTCCTCAAGATTGTATTAAGTATGGGTTAAAAGAATTTTGACATTTTTACCTATTTAAGAACATAAGAATCTAAGGCAATTGCTAATGCGACTTACTTGCTCCCCAGGCTCTGATGGAACCCTATATACCATTTCTACTTTGGTGATGGAGTTCTGTTGCCATAGCCTAGTTTATAGTTTCATGGACCAGATAAATTTCATTCATGATGGAAACTCAGTTCCCATAATTTTTTGGTGTCTCATAGACTAATATTCAGTCTTAATTAAAACCCAGTAGTAAACTAGCCGCTATTTATCAAAAGTTATTGTGGTATGCTTGTGCCTTGTGTCTCCTATTGCGACTTGACAGAAAGGTCCATGTCTACTGGAAATATTTTGTCCATCAATTAATCAGCTGGGTTATAAGACCTAACTCATTTGCACCAATCCTGAATTTGCCTTGGTTTTCTCTTGCTTCTCATAGTGGAGCTGGTTATTCAGCACGCCAAAATGTGGTCTATTTGGTCACCGAACATACCTCAAGAATATGAAGCATCATGACTCTTGCTTACTGATAGAATTTGGAAATTTCAACATGTTGTCCTTCATTTTAAAAAAACAAAATGTATCTTAACATTCCCTTCATTATGATATATCTAGAAACATCACAAAATGGCAAGACCCTTAATTTGTTTCACCCCATCTCCCAAGCTTTGTCCCACATATTTTATAGTAACCATCTAATATATTTACTTACCTTGAGATGCAGAGACAAATTCAAGATATGTCAAACTGTCAATAGACTTGTGGTTCAATTAAAAACTCTTCAGGGGACAAGGGAAGTATTTAAAATCTGTGATCTTAACTTTTAGCAAGTACATGGAGGAATGAAAAATTGGTGACGTCAATTTTTTCATCATGAAACTTAACCTGAAAATGTTCTTGGAGAAGAATAGTGTCTCATTTGTAGATAATTTGTAGATTATCTTCAGAGGAACTGGTCTACAGCTTTTGAGTTAATGACTTGATCCCAGTTTTTACCAGAGTAACAAGTAACTGACTCATATCCATGAAAGCTCAAGGCCTAAGAGAAAGCCAAGACGATTTTACTCTCACTTTGACATATGTCGATTTCTGTGCATCCAAAATGCATGGATCAGCATTGAGTTGCAGATTCATTCTGTATATCAAGTGACTTTCACATTTGATTAGGTTGAAGAATCACTGAACCTGAACTCGATTCTTGTTGCCTTACCATATTTTGACTGTGCGAAATGGGCTTTAACCAAGCATTTCAGGCTTCATTTGAATGCATTTCTGACTTTCATCATGTCACTAAATTTCTAGGTATTTCTAGAATTTGGGAATGTTATATCTCAGGATCTCATTGAACTAATTATTTATTCTACCTTCCATTTTTCTTCTTTAATATATTCCTTGTGAAGTCAATTGGATTAAAGCATGGATTTCCTGAGATGGCAGTTTCTTTTTTTTCTATTTATTTATTTATTCAGTAAATACTTATTGATGGGTTCCCTTGTGGTGCAGTGAGCTAAGTAGTCATCATTGTTGTTGCAGTAGCTCAGGTTACTACTGTGGCACAGATTCGATCCCTGGCCCAGGAGATACCATGTGCTATAGGTATGGCCTAAATAAATAAATAAATAAATATTTATTGAGAATCTGCTATATGTCAGGCATTGTTATAAGCATTTACAAAGATCAACAGGGGTTCTTCTCTTGGAAAGGTAATATTGCTTATATTCCAATAGGAATCAGTAATTTTCTAAAAAAATGAATAATTTAAGATATTTAAAATAACATACCAGATATGCATACTTCTTGTGAAGACGTTTAAATTCAGGTAATTGGATAGAAAATAGTTTTGTATGGGCTATACAAATAAATCTCTATAAGGCAATAATTTTGCAAGGAATCTGATTGAAATAACGAAAAAAATATTTAAAGGTGGGAGGAAGGAGCATTCAAAGGGACCAACAAGCCCAGGGTTTAGCAAACTTTTATATAAAAGGACAAATATTTTAGAGTTCATGGGCCAGGGAGTGTCTGTCATGACAACTTAACTCTGCAACAGTACATCAAATTAGCCACATAATAAAAACAGAAAAGAATGAGTGTCTCTTTGTTCCAGTAAAACTGTATTTATAATATTGGGTGGCATGGTGGTTTTGGTTCTTGGATTATATTTTCCTGATCTTTGCTAAATCAAGGGGCCTAAAGTATAACAACCTGGACATGCTAGAAGAACTCAAGGAATGGTATGATTACATATTTATAGATTGGGTGAACATGTTATGAAATAATGTCTGAGTTGCAGCAGAAATGATGTCGTATAGAAAAAAATAGATTTGATCATATTTTAAAGTTATAATATATTGTGAAGTTGGCTAAAAAATTTCTTGCAGTACATATATGCACAACTCACTTTGCATAGTCACTGTGCCCTTCTAATCTGATTTTGGGCCCAAGGAGCTCTTAGGCATTGGGACTAGTTCTCCTTTTGACTTGTATAAAGGGTATTCCTTTACAAAGCTTGAAATCAGTCTGGCTGCTCAATGAAGAATCAATTATAAAGTGACAAGAAACAAGAGCAGATGATTTGTTAAGGCTATTCCAGGAGTATAGAAAGATGACGGTGACTTCAATTTGGGCAATATTAGAGTAAATATAAAGGTTTGGAATATATCTTAGGGATAGATTCAACAGAACATTATAAAGGGTTTAATGTGGGCAGTAAGGAAATAAAAGAATTCTGAGGTCACATATCAATATCAAAATCAGGGTGGTAGAATGGTAGCTTTGACCTTTGAGATAGGGAAAGTTTGATGATCAATTATCTTTGAAGTCAATGACAATCAAGAGGTCTGTTGTTGACCACTTGATTTTAATGATCAACATGATACTTGAAACCAAAAGAGATTTCTAGTTTCATGGCTAGTTTAGTCCTTCTGCTTAAGCACTCAAGCCTATAACCTTTAGGTCTTGAAGTAACAAAATCAATTCAATACCTAGAATTGCCAAGAAAATACATTAAGATATAACACATGGAACTGTCAAAAGAAAACAAATGCTGAGGCGGGAAAATGAGCAAGTCCCTTTAGAATTAGACCCAACATTTCTGGTCATTGTAAGCCAGGCATCACTTATCTGTCTCAAAATCCTTCCTGTATCCTAACTGAGTCCATCTGTGGGGAATGAAGATAGTCTCAGAAGACCTATTGTGGGAACTTTTGGAGTTGAGTTGAATTGAACAAGTAAGAGCTTGCCTCCTGGCTTCACCATTCACCAACTCGATGACCTTAAGAAAGTTATGTAATTTTCCCCCTCAATTTTCTTCCATGTACAACAAAATTTAATAATTCTTATTCAAAGGTCTTTTGAGAAAATTTCATTGGTTTGTTTTCCTTTTTATTTGATCATGTTTATGATATGCGAAGTGTTTCTGTTTCATTTAGTACAAAATTCAAATTCCTGATCATGGCTAGAGAGGGTTTGTATCAGGTTTGTGTCCACATCACTCACTCCAACCCTACCCATTTCCCTTCTTTGTTGGCTTCCTTCAGGCACAAAGGCTTTTCTCTGCCTCTGGAACACATTAATGTCATCTCTACCTGCTAGTCTTTGCATTTAGCCTGCTTCCCTTTCAAGTTGCCAGATCCCCCTTGATCTCTAAGATGCCAGCTTAAATGTCACCACCTCAGAGAGGTACCTGTCACTCAAGCACTCAATTATAGGATTTTTTTTCCATAGCACTTAATCATTAGCTTAAGTTATTTAATCTATTTAATGTTACTCTCTTTCTTTCCTACTAGAACATAAGCTTCATGAGATGAAGGGCATTTATGTTTTTTACTGAAAACCAAGCCTAGGACAGAGACTGGCACATGATGGACATTCAGTAATTGTTAGAATGCAAGTGAATTGATTAATTAGCCTATCTTCAGTTCAGTACTTGGCACCATACATAGTCATTACTATTATTTCATTTTTCTCACTGTCACATTTTGAGATAAAAATTTCTGAATTCCCCAGTAATCATCTGCTTTAAATAGAATGCCAAGGAAAAAATGTCCCCAAGATTCTTTTATTTATTCCAACTTATTAAAAAACAGCTCCAATGGAACTTTCTTCTCTTGTAACAGAAAGAGTTTTTAATCTAGCAAGCTTTAGTTTGATGGAAAAGTGTTCCAGCTTCAACCACTTCTGCAATTACAGTGCCCTAGATACTTGGGATTTGACTCGTATCTTTCTGGCACAGAAATTTGCCTTCAGTCCATTGCAAGACAAATGTCCACTAATTACTCTTTTTTTCCTTCCCTCTCTTTTCCTTTCTCATTCTCGTCCTCCTTCCCTGCTTTCCTTCCTTTATTCTTTATTCTGTTATTTCCTTCCCTTCTACCTTCTTGTCTTTAGTTGATTCCCAGTCAGGCCCTGTTCTAAGTCCTAGAGATAGAAAGCAACACTGAAAAAAATCTACTCTAGTGGAACTTGCATTCAAGTACAGAAGGCTGGCAATAAATACACGAATAATAGACAAGGGATTTATGAAGCTCTGTGAGTGAAGGTTCTTCCAGGCAAAGAGGGCCAGGAGTGCAAATGCCTGGAGACAGCAGTGTGCTTGTCATGTTCATGGCCAATAAGGATGTCAGCTTAGTAAGTGGGGAGGTTGTTGCAAATGACATTTGAAGATTAGCCAGCAGTGAGACCACACAGAGCCCCTACATTTTACTGTAGATATATACACACAAAAAAAGATTGCCTAGTTTTGACAAGGTAATGGCTTAATATGATTTACATTCTGACAGGAATACTATGGTTGCTTGTGTGAGCTACAAACTATAGGGGGTTCAAAGTAGAAGCAGGAAAGACAGGCACGAGGCTCCTGTAATCACCTAGGTGAGAGATGATGATGGTTTGAGATGTAGTGTAATTGTAAAGATAGTGAGCCTGGGATTATATTTTCAAGGTAATGTTAACAGAGTTTGCTCATGGTTTAATTATGAGGTGTAAGAGAAGGAGAAATCAATGGTGGCTCTACAGTTTTTTTTTTTTTTTTTAAGCAACATGATAAATAGTAATGCTATTTATTTAGAAGGGGAAGGGGAAGTTCAGACTGAAAATCAAGAGTTCAGTGTTGCCATGTTAAGCTTGAGATGTATCAAAGATTTACAGTTTTATATGAATCTAGTTTGGAGAAACATGGAGATGCAGCTAAAATATAACTGTCATCCACATAGAGATGACGGTGTTAACATCCATGGGACTGAATAAAGTCACAAAGGGTGTATGTAAAGTTGGGAAAAAGGCCAAAATACTGATTTTGAGGTCTCCCACTTTGGGGAAGAAAATGACTCCGAATAAAAGAGACTAAGTATGATAATCTCTAGTTACATCCATGTTGCTGCAAAGGCATTATTTTGTTCTTTTTATGGCTAAGTAATATTCCTGGGATAGACCATGCAGACCATGATGGAAAATAATACTTTAAAAATATTAGCCTTTGCATTTAGCTTACTTCACTTTCATGTTGCCTGATCCTCCTTGATCTCTAAGATGCCAGCTTAAATGTCACACGGCAGAGAGGTACTTGTCACTCAATCACTCAATTACAGGATTTTTTTTCACAGCACTTAGTCATTAGCTTAAGTTATACCTAAGCATACGTACACACACACACACACACACACACACACATATCCATACAAATATATGACTGAGCCTGGGCCACTGTGCTGTACAGAATAAATTGGCACAAAACTGTAAATCAGCAATACTTTAATTAAAAAAAATAAAAACTAAGACAAGGAGGCAAGGAATCATTGTGACTGGGGAAAAATCACTACTTGGTAAAGAAATAAATGAGGAAGGCAAATGCATCAGTAGCGGCCTCTTGAAGGTTTTCTTTCTCACTAGGTCCTTCTGCAGCCTGTATCCCTCCTTTTCACCACACAACTACCATGGCTAATTGACCTTATAGTAGATGTCATGTTCATTACCAAAATGAGCTGTTGACAGAGGTCCAATCATCTGATTTTTTATCAGGAATTTTACCCTGGTTACCTGTTCTCTTAGTTGAGGATAATATTTATTTATTTTGTAACTAATCCTTTGTTAGTCCACTGAGATGATGCATTTCAAAGCTCCTTGAACATTATAAAGTGCTCAATTAATGCCAGGACTCTTTGCAGTTACTTATAATAGAAGCCAATGGCAGTGAGAAAAGACAACAAAAAGGAAATGATAAAGGTTGTTTTGTTTCCTTTTTGATTTAAAATGAATCACTGAGTGTATTTATTTCTGTTCCTTTTCTTTAACATGAGTTTCCAACTTTGCTGCTCATAAGTTTAAGTCTTATAAAGTGTTTCCCGCTGAAATGCCATGCTGACTGGAATTCAGCAGCAAATAAATATTGCTGTCCTCACTAATTTGAAACAGTATGAGTTTTAAACCTCTAGCTGCGGGAGATTTATTAAGATTACAGTTTTCATCACTATCCCTTCAGTCCATCAAGATAGGTCAAAGCTGTATAATTTTTTAAAAACTAACAGCAATTTCCACTCTTTGTGGACTCTGCTTTCTGAGCCAGCAGTATTGTTAGGAAAACAAGTTTGAAGTAAATGAAACACATACCCACATGTACCTAAAAATATTTTTACCTCACCCCTGTTTGGGCGTGGGATAAAAATGGTTGACTATTTCTTTTAATTGTAACTCTTTATTTATTTTTATTATTATTATTATTATTTTTTGTCTTTTTGCCTTTATGTAGAGCCGCACCCGCGGCATATGGAGGTTCCCAGACTAGGGGTCTAACAGGAGCTGTAGCCGCCGGCCTTCACCACAGCCACAGCAACGCGGGGTCCAAGCTGCGTCTGCAACCTTCACCACAACTCACGACAACACCAGATCCTTAACCCACTGAGCAAGGCCAGGGATCGAACCCGCAACCTCATGTTCTTTGTCGGATTCGTTAACCACTGAGCCATGAAGGGAACTCCTAATTGTAACTCTTTAAACACAAAATATTTCCTGGTAAAAAGGAATACTTACTGCACATCAAATTACTAGTATTCTTTCTTTTTTAAATAGTCCTTTATAATAGCTAAATGAAAAATCAAAGTGTGTAATCCTGTCATTTATTCTGAAATGCCGAATATTGGTAAAGCACTCTTTTAAACTATCGTAATATTCTAAGTATCCTTTCAATGAATTGCCCAATTACTGATTTTTATTGATTTAGAGTAATTGGTCTCTGGTAAATGATTAAATGGTCAATAACTCTAATCAACTTGCTTTGAGTTTATTAATAATCAAGCAAAATCTATTTCATAAATACATTAATATCTATAATGGGAAATGCCTAGTAATAAATTGAGAAAATTCTAGAATCTTTCAAGATATACAACTTATTCAGCAATAGAAGGCACTTGAAATGACCCTGTCTTGTTGGATAGATTTAAATCCCACAAGTGAATATTGCTACCTTGCTTAACAGATCAGCAAGATCATGAAATTTTGAGAACAAACTAGATCATTATATAACAAATGCAATTTAAAAGGCACTGATTATTTTTTTCTGAGATTCTTTGGTGAATACAGTTTTAAGACAAAAAATCAAACACAATATGCATAAAATTTCAGGTAATATTTATCTAGTAAGTAAATATATCTATCATAGAAATATAAATATTCAGATCAAATTTATTTAATTTTCATGATATATCCCTATTTGTGCATGGGAATGAAGGCTGGATTTTAAGAAAATTGTTTAATATAATTTGTGAAATATATTTTAATTTTAAGTAAAACTTGAGAGAGTTATTTATCAAATTTATCTTTTACCCATGTATTTCTTCTCTCTGGAAATTTAGTTTATTTTAATTTTTGAGATAGCTTAGGAAAGAAGAAAGAGCACTAAACCATTTTATGACTTTTGATCCTAAACAAATCATTTAACATTTTTATGACTCTTGGTGTGGCCCCTGGAAAACGACTGCAATGTTTCAAATCCATGTGATCAAACTCCCCGCACTCATGACACTTTTGCTTACTGTCATAGATTTTTCCATAAATTAAAAATATAAGTAGTAACACAGTTTTTCTAGGTAATTGACAAGGCCCCTTCTTACCTTACAAGCAGAAAATCTGGCATTGCCTTCTTGAGCTGTTCTACACTTCCTGGCCCTGTTCAAAAACTCCGGGTGTTTACTTTGCCAGTTACTTCTGAGGCCAGGCAGACAAGAAAGCAGAGTTTGGACACCTATCCGTTGTTTCTTTCTGTCTGTCTCAGAGTCAGTGTTGAAGACTAAAAGTACCTCTTATGGACCTTGTTCACCCTTCAGTAATCCCAGGTCTACAGTCTAGAGTGCTATTGATCCCCTGTGATACACATACACAGGCTCTAAATCTCTCCTTTCTCTCTCTATCTTTCTCTTCCTGGCTGATTTCTCATTTGCATTTTTCCTCAAACTGCACCATCTTGATCTGATGACTGAATTCGGCATTCCCCAGCCTGTCCATCTTCACCCTTACCCTTAAGCCATTGTGTTGAGTCTGGGTTATTAGTTTAGTTTTCTTCTTCACTCAACATATTTTATTTCAGAATACTCTCACTGAGTCTTGGTTTGGTGTATCCTGTTTTTCTCCAACTTTGTATCTTGGAAAGCAAGGGGTGGTGCCTTCTATTTTAGGAGTTCCTGAGTTTTAAGGCAATTAAACTCTCTCTAAGGTAAGGATCTCAGGCAAACATCAAAATGTCCCCAAACCAAACTTGTGTCTATTAGTGAATATAATCTGCACTAGAAGATTTATTTCAAAGAATTCTTAGTCATCACCATGGGCATAGAATATAATCTCACAAAGGCATTTTAAGTAATCCCTTAGGTAAGTATTTAATTTGAATATTTTGCCTCACCAGTTATTACAAACATCACTTACATCAAAACATAGTGCATTCTAAAATGTTAGCCTTACTAAGGTAATTCAACATCTGTACATATGCATTATTCCCAAATGGTATGGTCCACGTAGAGAAATGAGTCTTTTGGTCCATGGCTCTGCTCATCTGCAAGTGTGCAGACTGAATTTATGCAAGTACAGAATAATTGCTTCATAATTATTAAAAGATGAAGTATACACCAAATCTTATTAATATTTCTATTTCGGCATTTTAATTCTATTATAATTATAATCTAATTAAATTTATTTTAAATATCAAATAGATGATTTAAAATAATCATTTTTTTAGTGAACTCATTGCATTTTTTTTAATTCCAAAAATACATCGAATAATTTCTTGCAGAAAGTTAAAACATTTCGGATCCAAACAAATCAAAACTGTCAGTATGCTAATAAGTAGGCTTTAAAACAAACAACCCAGAGTTACTTCTTTTTTAAACAGTGATGATACTTGAATTCAAATTAAATTTGAATATTTCAGCTATAACTCAAAAATACTAGGAAGTAAAATAACAAATATTTCCCTATTGTACACATAGAACTTTAGCTTCATCTTCATATTGGAAAATGCCTCTCAGGATTTTGTAATGTCACCCTCTTGTTCTTGTCCCTCAACCTAATTTTTCACCCACACACAGTTTCTTATTTTTAAAAAAGGCTATGCTCATTACTCTGGCTCCAGAGAAAACTACCTAATCCTTCCCCGTGTACACCCTCTACTTCTGGAAATTGACTGAGATAAAATTTCTACCAAGGACTGTTTATCTCTAGGGATGTGGTAGAAGTGTTCCGGGGATGTCAAGAGACTTTCTTTTTTCCTTTTTCTTCGGTGAAAGAAGGAAGATGTTGTAAAGACAGAGAAAGATCAGCTGAATCTCTCCAGTGTTCTTGGAAATGACCCACCTTCCTTCATTTGCTATATCACGCATTCTCTTCTGTCAAGCGGTTAAAATTTGGTCTCCTTTCCACTTTGTCTTCTTTTCGCAGCCATCTAGTATAAAATGGTGCATAGAAGGTAATAACATTAAACAAAAGGATTACATTTGAATTCTCATCTCACCATTTACTATCTCTCTCTCTTACCTTTAGATTCTTCATCTCCTCAGATGACGGTACCAATCCTCATTGTATCATGAATGTCACCTCCTCACTATATGATGACACTGATTGTGAAAAATTATATTAAAGATCCCTGTCCATGGTTAATATTCAGTGAATGTTAGTTGAACATAGATAGGCATTGGTAAGTAGTATATAAATGAAGTTAGCTGCATTTGAGGAGATTGTTGTTTGAATTGTAACTTTTGTTCAGTTACTAAGTAGTTATTTTGCTGAATTTTAAGTCTATTATACCTACTGAATTATTTAACAAATATTTCCAAAGTCTCTGATATTTATAAACATTGTGCTAAGTATCATGGCAAAGAGAACTGAAGCTGGAAGAATAGCTACAAGACCTTGTTCCCTCCAGCTGGGTCAGATTTACCTCTTTATTCCCAGAACGTTTGTGCTTAGGTCTAACTATTAACAATTTGAGCTTAGGGACTGTATTTCTTTCACTATGTTATTCACAATTTTAGTCATGTAACATATTCTCAATAAATATTTATTAAAAGAACGAACAGTTGAATAAAGCAGGAGAGTCTAAGGGAATTACTGACTTGGTGAGTGAACACTCACTTTGATGTGTTGAAGATTTCTTCCACAAGATGACTGAAATTTTTTCCTTGCCACGAATTCTGGCATCCAATGCTCTCAATTACAAATTGAACATAATATTTTAAAATAAATGTACTTGAGAGGAAACCGAAAACTACTCTTCTTCTCACATCAATAGAAACAGATGATTTCATGTGCATTTGCTTCTCTCAAGCTCTAGGCTCCAAAAGTATTTATTGTAATTATAATAAAATTAGTTTTTTTTTTCTTCCCACACCTAACTAAGCCCATCTGCACCATTGCAATGGGATTCTAGGGAGAAGACTGAGATTCATTTGAGATTCTTGAAGGAATTGTGTGGGCTTTTCAGTGAGCCTGAGTGGAATAGTAAATTTGATTAATTAAAGATAATTGAAAATATTTTATAAAATAGATTTTGCCATCCTAACTTGAGAACCTAATTACCATTAGAGCATGAAACCATGGAAAATAAAAATATGTTGCCTATTTTTAGTTATTTTGGTTTGTTTTGAACAGGGCCTTTATATATATAGCTTGTTCATTTCTCACACAGGCATGAAGTTATATGGAGCTTTAGGTCATGTGGGCAATATATGTTATGAAATAATTAATTGAATAAAGGAAAATCAGTGGTAAAGAAGTAAATAGTTATTAACTGAAATCTTCCAAGAAGGTTCCCATCATTTCCTTTAGTTATTAGCACATCCTTATACAATGGGTAATATTATAACTCTCTACAGAGGAGGAAAGAGAACTTGAGAGAGGAGATAGAGCTGATAAATGCTGAAGCCAGAATTTGAAACCAGGTCTCTAAATACGCCTCAGCACTGATCCATTGCACCCTGACTATGCTCATCTATTCATCAGATTTAGAAGGTGCTGTTTTTTTGTCTGGGGAGAGTATAAGTGATTCAAAAAATCTTGTTCTTGTAGAGCTTCGATTCCAGTGGAAGGAGAGAAATTACACAAATAAGCACACAAACAAATATATGTTTCCGTGTTGCAACTCATTATTTAAAATAAAAAGGTAAGTGTGATTATTTCCCTGGAGTTCCTGTTGTGGCACAGCAGAAATGAATCAAATAGTACCCATGAGGATTCAGGTTCGATCCCTGGCTTTGCTCAGTGGATTAAGAGTCCGGCATTGTCCTGAACTGTGGTGTAGGTCACAGACGTGGATCGGGTCCTGTATTGCTGTGGCTTCGGCACAGGCCAGCAGCTATAGCTCTGATTTCACCCCTAGCCTGGGAACTTCCACATGCCTCGGTGCAGCCCTAAAAAGTAAAAAAAAAAAAAAAAAAAAATTCCAATCTCAATAGTGAGGCTGGAATGTGGAATGATCAAAGGCTGGGATAGTGGACGTAGGATTTGAGTAGATTCTTGAAGGGTGATGTAGATAGACTAAAGGAAAGGGAAGGATTTGTACTAGGACCAATACTTAAAACGTCTGTGGGAGTCAATGAGCTTGGTGCTCTCTAAGAGACTGTCAGGTATTGTATGAGTTTGGTCCTTTAGCTGGCTGCAATATCAAAAGCAAAAGGTTTTTAGAGAACTTGCCTGAACTTACTTGGCAATCCCTTCTCTAAATGACCGTATACAATAAAGTTAAGGCAGCTGAAGCTTCCTCCCTTTGGTCGATATTTATCAAGAATTCTTGGAAGCTGTCCCTCATAGATATCCTCAGAGTTCTTCATGGCCTTTTCTGAGGACAGTTTTCTCACAGATTGAAAAAGAAACGGATAATGTCTAATTTGACTTCCACCAAATAGTTCTGTTATCTGCTAAGGTTTTGCAAAATATTTATTTCATGGATTATATTCCATGGAATATATGTTTATACTTCATGAAATATATCCCATAGAAAAATCAGTTTGGAAAGAACTGTATGCTCTACCAACCTCTGAGTCTCCAGTATATTTTTAAAAAATGATCAGAACTGCAATGAAAATCATGTTTAATTTTCTGTTTTCTGCAACACAGCATTTTTCTAAACTCATTTGATCACGGAATGCTTTTCTGTTGCTGTTGAGTTCTTACAGAACTTTACCTTCTAACTCATAGTTTAAGAAAACTGGCTTCAACCCCACCGTATAAACCATAATACGTAGAACTCCCTCTAAGGGCAGTACTTTGCTTCTTAAATTACCACTAGACAAAAATCAGAAGTATGCAGCTAATAATTCATCCTCACTGATATTGTGCTGGCATGTAATCAAGTCAGTTTGCATGGCACTGCAAAGCTATTCATATGCTTAATCTCATCTCTCACGTTTGTATTATTTTAATTGGACCACCTATTAATCAATGATTAGAAAACCAGTCCTATCCAGGAAAAAATCTGTACATGTGTTTCATTTTTTAGGCTCTCCTAAAAGTAAAGCCTAAGTATGTAACTATCAAGAATATATCCCTGCATATTTTTAATATCTAGCTTCAAAGTAAGTTTTTGAATTAGTACTCTCTCCTCCTAATTATCTTGTCTAACATTTTATGGAATGGACAGTTTTAATGAATTATGAATAAACTTTATTTTCCAAAGGGCAAATTTTTCCAACTCTTAATCATTATTCGTCTCTTCTTAATCAAATTTTCTTCCCTTTAGCTGCGTGTGTATACACACATACACACACACACACATATAATACACATACGCATACAGATATACACTTGTAAAATACTTTTATCTGTATATATACACACACACACACACACACACACATATACATACACATACACACATACACACACACTTGTAAAGTACCCTAAGAATTTTCTGGAAGAGTAGTCATTAATATATCTTGGTTGTATGTAAAAATTTTACACTCTTCCAAAGTCGCGGAGTCAAGGGATCAAATTAAGCTGGTAATACTTGCTTTGCTTTGTGTCTGGAGGAGTCCCCCAGGTTGCCCCAGACTTCATACACTTCATGCTGGGATCATCTGTTCTTTTTTCTAATTTGAGTTTTCTAGCTCTTCTTTTGCCTCTCTAGTTTGTTTTAAAATAGACTCACCACCATTTGAAATACTTGAAGAAGTTAAATTTTTGATACATTTTTCTTTAATTCTGTCAAAAATAGTTGTACACTATATTATAACTTCCTTCTAGTCTAAATTTGGGTTAAACAATTAAAGAATTAATATGTGTTAAGATAGAAACAGTGATAATGATTTTACCTACCCAAGAATTATCTGAAGATTCTCCTAATACTTTGTAAATCTAGGGATCTACAAAGTAACTAGCCCAATATCAGACAGTTAAAAGAAGCAGAGCCCACCTTGGAATTCAGGTTTGTCTGAGTCCAAGCATGTGCTCATGATTCTTTACCACAAAACCTCATTTCATTAAGACACCATTAAGGAAGCCTGGGCTTGGTAGTAACCCACATATGTGCTACTTGTCATGACTTTCTTGATGATTCCTTAAGAACCAGTTAGGATCCCAATGGTTAAATGTTATGCCACATATATTTGGTATGGGCATAAGGAAAGAAAAAAAAAACTGCTGTTTTACAAAGACAGACATGATATCATTTGGAATTTGAGATTAACAGATATATACCACTGTATATAAAATACATAAACCACAAGGACCTACTCTATAGCACAGGGAAGTATATTCAATATCTTTGTAATAATCGACAGTGGAAAAGAATCAGAAAAATAATGCATATATATTACATATGTATATATACACATGCACACACATATACATAAAACAAAAAGAGACAAAATATCATCAGCACTTTTTAATAAATGAGAAAATACTTTTAAATCTGCCTAATCCTGAAAGACATATATTCATATTTAATCTGTAACTAAAATATTACCATAATTTTACAAATGGTTTAAAAATCACTTTGGTCAGTTATAATAGAGAGAATTTATTGATTTGTTTCCCTCATACCTCATGCCATAGCAATGGAGGAGGCTGAGTATTCCAGATGCTGCTTCTATAAGTTGGAAGATGGATGTGGCTTAGTCAGCTTGTAACTTTCAATGATTATATGCAGCAGAGTCCCTTTAAAATTTGTAAGAGGCATATAACATGAACATGAAATAAATACTAGGAGAGTTAAGCCACCACAGTTCTGGGATTGAAACTACAGCATAACCAAACCTTATAGGTTATACAGAGAGCAATGTGGGATGAGGAAAACAAGATAAATATTGGAATAGTCCACAAGAGGAATGGTCTTACCTTGAATTACTGGTGGTTGTAGTGCACAGAGATCAAACTGAAATGGATTTCAGCTGCATTTTGTAGCCAAAGTAGGCAAAACCAGTGAGTGGACTGAATTTTCTGAGGGTCTTCTGGGTGGAATTAGTGTATCTTATGAATTGTCTGTTGGAATTTCAAACCTGTTCCCACACTGTTCTCAGCTATCACCTCTCTTTCAAGAGCTAGAAGACTGGAAATTACGTTCTCCAGATTCTCTTGCCAGAGGATTCCAGTTTATGACCTGCCAATGAAATCTTGTTAAAGATTTGATAGGATGAGAGAGGCAGAGAGTTACTTTGGCTTCAGGGTGGAGGTGTGAGAGCTTCGGAAGGCAGCAAATAGGAAGTTTTCCCAGTAGATTTCAGGTGCCAAAATGCAAATCAACCTATTTGCTGCTGACAGACTCCTTTGGAGTTTTCGGTGATTTCTGCACTTCATGATTCTGAGAAATCTTAGCAGCAATTTTCCTTCTTTTTACTGCCCCAGTTCACCTAACAGTCTCATAAGCCTCTAATTCTTTGTTTTAAATCCCTTCTAGATGAAAATACCTAGAATTGTTTCTTTTTTCCGCACACGGCATTCATCATCCAGTCTATTGTAGCATATTTCCTATTTTCTAATAAGTCATCTCAGTAAACAGAAGAGACCAAGGCTCAGAGAGTTAAGGAAATGGTCTAAGATCCTTTCACCATAATTGATATAATCGGCCCATAAACCCAGTTCATAACTCGTTTTCTTTGTATTATAGCACGTCTCCCTAAATCTTAATATTTTTCTCTACAGAATGAAATTTAAACAATTCCCTGTAATTGTAGAGCCTATGGCTGACACCATCACAATTTATGCATTCTTACTCTAGCAATGAAAGTTCTGCTTATAAGGAAAATGACACCTACTGGTGCATCTCGGCACATTTTTATTTCAGCATCTTTTCCATCTGATTGTCATTTAGCATAAAGCTACCAAATAAGATTTTATAATTTGAAACTCTTTGAGTTTTCTGGTTTAGCTTACAGGTAAATGATACTATGCAGAACTGTTGTTACGAATCCAATAACACCACAGTGGGAAATGAGAAAATAGACATTATTGAAGAAGTGAGGGAAATGGTTTTAAAGAACTGATTTTTGAGTCAAACATCTTTCATCACAGAGAGAGGAACATTAGGGAAATGCCTAAGGTAAGCAAAATATTATAGCTGTAGACTTTTTTTTTTTCAAATATATTTTACTCAAATGTCCTGGGAACGTTTTTTAACTTATCAAAATAAACTAACTTTAGGCTTTCTTATTCATATTTGAGACTATACTTTTAATTTATAACAAGCTTCATGTATAAATGAAATTGACAGCCACTTGCTTAGAAATAACTGATTAGAAAAGATAAAGAGAAACACACACACATACACTTAAAGAGATACCATGAGTAAATTGAACCCGCTAGTACATATACAGAGGAAAATACACTAGGCTTTAGGTTTCATCGAGCAGCAAACATCTTTGCATTCCACACTCCCAAACAAACTTTGAAGTCTTAAAATCAAGTGAAATTATTTAAATCCAGCTCTATTATCTGTATGGTATACACAGTGTATTTGTGCGCTCAGTCTGCCATAGCAAAATTCTGCTGATGGGGTGACTTAAATGGCAGTTGATTTCCTCCAGTTCTGGAGGCTGAAAATTCAAGATCGAGGTACCAGCAGGGTTGGTTTCAATGAGGCGTCCTTTCCTGGCTTGCAGATGGCCACCTCCTCACTGTGTCTTATATGGCCTTTCCTCTTTGCACTTGGAAACAGTGAAACCTTTAGTATCTCTTCCTCTTCTTATAAGAATACCAGTCCTCTTGAATTACAGCCTCACTCTTGTAATCTTATTTTCTCTCTTAAGGCTCTATATCCAAATAGAGTCATTTTAGGGGTTAGAGCTTCTCTTGAAGGGACGCAATTCAGTTCAAAACATACACAGCAGAACCTCAATAGATATGGGTAGAAAGGACTGACTAATACACCACAGATGGAAATTATGATGTATATAATATAAATTTCCAAGTAATCACTACAAAGTATGAACAAGAATACCTCTTCAATTACAAAGCCAGAGGAATCAAAAGGAAATGTAATGTTTATCCTTTAACAGAAACTTGGTCAATATTTTTTCTTCTATTTTTATTCCCTGAATTTGTCCAGGTGTCCTATGACACATTCACTTAAGAACAAAGGAGTACCCATCAAGCCCAGAACAAGGGAATGTACTCCCAAACAAGGTGCTATGCACACAAGATTGTGAGGGCTACCTATTTCCCTGTAATGAAAATATGTACACTGGGCACCCTCAGTTCTAGGTAATAGTGTCCATACTGAGGTATTGAGGCAGAAGTGTACTGATACCTGCCACGTGCTTTGAAATGAGCTCAAAAGATTATAGATTAATGAATGGATAGAAGGACAATAAAACATTAATGTTGAATCTCAGTAATATATATAACTATATGGATGCTCAAAGCAAAATTCTTACAACCTCGCTGTAAGTTTGACATTCTTTATAATTACACCTTGAGTGAGAAAACATTTAAGAAAGAGATTAAATTTTTATTGCACATTGTATTTGAAACATACACACACAAAACTATGTATGTAATACTACAATATTAAAGAACATATGTGAGGAGTTCCCATCGCAGCTTAGCGGTAACGAATCCGACTAGTATCCATGAGGACTTTGGTTTGATCCCTGGCCTCTCTCAGTGGGTTAAGGATCCAGTGTTGCTGTGAGCTGTGGTGTAGGTCACAAACATGGATTGAATTTGGAATAGTTGGTGTGGCTGTAGCTGTGGCTGGCAGCTGCAGCTTGGATTCAACCCCTAGCCTGGGAACCTCCATATGCCATGGGTGCAGCCCTAAGAAAAAAAAGAACTTATGTGAAACAAGTTAGAGTGGGTGCTTATTTTGAGGATGGGAACAGTAGAACTGAGTGGAGATGATAAGGGAAAAAACTGAATTTCTTTATAGAGACTGGAAATGAGCAATGAACTGAGGAGCATGATTACATTAACTCTTTGAGATGAAACAAATCTTTTTTTTTGAAAGCAAGAGATGGATAATGTTGTATAAGGCAAGCATCACATGCTTCATTCTATATTATGTAATCAAGTCACATGTGAGAAAGTATGGGTCATCCACCTTCGTCTGGATTGAGGTGACTCACTGCATTTCATTACTAACTCTGTGTTCTAGGAACCAGATATCTCTCTAATGGTTCAATTCCAAATCTGGTTCTACATGAAAACATGTAAATCTCTATGTGTGCTCCATACTAAATGGTATTACAAAAAGAGATATGGTTCCTCCAATGAAGTCTTGGCATTGCTGTCTGACTTTTGCACAATCAATTCAACACCTGGGTCTTAATGCCTTTGTATGTAGGATGGCAGAGAAAGGAAACACACTCATTCTTTTTTTCTTTCTAGCTGCATTGTTTTCTGAGAATGGATTAGAACAGAACCCTCCTTTTATTTTTTCTTTTTTTGTCTTTTTAGGGCTACACCCGAGGCATATGGAAGTTCCCAGGCTAGGAGTCAAATCGGACCCACAGATACAGCAACACATGATCCAAGCCATGTCTGTGATCTACACCACAGCTCACAGCAATGTTGGATCCTGAACCTACTGAATGAAGGTAGGGATTGAACCCGTGTCCTCATGGATGCTAGTCAGATTCATTTCCACTGAGCCATGATGGGAACTCCAGAACAGAACATTTATTAAATGTTTAGGTCAGGCAGTTTCTAACTCCAATTCTGCCACATGCTCATGGTGTAACTATGGGGAAAATACTCAATTTCACACAAGTTGTTTCCCTGCCTGTACAATGGAATGGAAAGAATATAGGCTAGTGTAGTCATTAGGATTAAATAACAATATAGATAAGGAGCTTAGTAGTAGATCCATCATATAATATGTCTTCAAGATATATTTTTGCTAATAAAAATTTCAATCTGGTTTTTCTCTGTGAATAGTCTTTCCAGATCATCAAAAACTCCTATTAGCCTTTTAACTTAATGTCTGATTTGAACATGCCTTAGAGAACTCAATAAACACTTGGTGTTAACAGTTCATTAGACACAATTTTTCTCCTGCTTAATGTAAGTGGAACCCTTGTTCTGATTCTCCCAACAGATGCTGAACTCCCAAAGAGAGGCTTGTTAAACATCCAGCCAACTGGAGCATGTTTTAGTTCCAACTGCAATGTTGGAGTGTACCAACTGAACAAGCATTTGTTTAACAAGAAGCTTAAAGCATTTGTTAGTAGTCACTGTCAGTGGAGTCCTGGAACAATCTTTCTGCCAAAACTGACGCATTCTGTCCCACACTTCTGCCCCAATCTTCCCATGCTTCCTTCTCTCTTAATTTTTTTCTTAATATTTTTCTTAATTTAGTTTTAGAATGCAAGAACTGTCTTATCAATAGTGTGCTTTATGTAGAATTTTTTTTTTTTCCCAAGGTGTTGGAAGAGTGCTGACTGGAAACTGACAGCTAGGCACTGGAAGCCAAAACCTTTTTGGTTGTTGTTATATTTTGGATTCTGTTATTAAGTACCTAGGCAGACCTTCGCCTATCACTCATCCTCTGTGGGTTTAACAATCTCTGTCCCCATCTTTGAACAGCAGACTCATTGTAATTGTGCCCTGAAAAACAGAGTCCTGTTTCTCAACTCAGACTTTTGTGCAAAATATAAGGGTCATATTTATATCCATTTCTTGCTGCCCTTGCAGCATTGTAAGTCATAACTGATGAAGGTACAACACTCTGTGATCCGATATAATTTACTGTGAAACCACTATCCATTTTTGACATTTAAGCTCTGCTTGCCAATTTGCAAGTCTGCTTGTAGACTGCCCAACCGTGGGGTCAAGCAATTATTTTGTGGGCCGTTGTGAGTTCCCTGATCTGGTTGCTCTCTATGTGATTTGATTAAGAGGGTGGCCTGAGGCCATATACATATGCTTCTTAACAATGAACAATTAGATTGAGAGCTTTTGAGCATAAATGATATGACTAAGGACCTAGGACAGCCTTTCTGTCTTTTTCCTTTTTCCTTTTGACAACTCTCTAAAAGTAGGTACTCCAAATCAATTTAATAGGTAGAAAAAGTATTTTATCGCATGGTTAAAAGTGAGTTTTTAAATGTAAAAGCCTGTGAGTTCAGTGAACACTGGACTAAGTTACTGTGTGAGGTTGGACAGTGTCACATCCCACTCCCTCATGTCAGATCATATCCTTCTTGGAACCTCAGAATGTGACCACTTGGAAATACGTTCATTGTAGATGTAACCAGTTAAATAAGAAGAGAACATACTAGGAGTTACCACTGTGGCTCAGCAGAAACAAATCTGACTGGGAACAATGAGGTTGCAGGTTCGATCCCTGGCCTTGCTCAATGGATTAGGGATCCAGTGAGCTGTGGTGTAGGTCACAGACCTGGTTCAGATCTGGCATTGCTTTGTCTGTGGCGTAGGCCAGTGAGGCCAGTGGCTATAGATCAGATTTCAACCCCTAGTGGGTTCGGCCCAAAAAAAAAAGAAGGTATCATATAGGAATAGGGTGGATGGGTGGATATTTAATCCAATATAACTGCTGTCTTTGAAAAAAGTCAGGAGGCATAGAGGGAGAATGTCATGTGACAACCAACACAGAGACTTGAAGTGATGAGTCTATAAGCAAGGAATACTGAGCATTACTGGCAACACCCAATGCAAAGACAAAAGCGTGGAACAGATTATCCACTAAAACTGAGTGAGAGCAGAGCTCTGCCAACACTTTGATTTAGGGCTTCTAGACTTCAAAATTATGAAATAGTAAATTCTTGTTGTTTTCAGGCACCCGTTTTGTGTTAATTTGTTACAGCAGCCCTGGGGTACTAACACAGTTCTATTGTAAATTGGAATTTTGATGACATAAATGTATTTAACCAAAGGGTAAATGAGCATAGAGAAAGGAATGGATAGAATTTAAAATAGCCCTTATTACTTAGCAACTTACCAGAACTTTCTAGAACTGGAGAGATTCTTTTCTTTTTTTTTTCTTTTTCTCTTTTATTATTTTTATGGTTACACCTGAAGCATATGAAGTTCCCAGGCCAGGAGTCAAGTTGGAGATGGAGCTGAGGCCTATGCCATAGCCATAGCAACCCCGGGTCACAGCTACATCTGTAAACTACACCAGAGTTTGCAGCAGTGCTGGATCCTTAACCCACTGAGTGATGCCAGGGATCAAACCCACATCCTTACAGAGACACTAGCAGGTCCATAACCCACTGAGCCACAGTGAGAACTCCTAGAGCTGGAGAATTCTGAATGTAAATCCTACAAATAAGATCATTGCTTTTCTCTCACTTTCATTTCTATCTTCTCTGCTTCTTCCCCACTCTTATGTGGGCTCCATAGCCTTCATCCATTTCCTGTTAAAATCATACGTGCCATGTTTTAAGAACTGCTTTATTTCAATCTCTGTCATTGTTCAAGCTAGCAAATCTAATTGTCCCTATGGTCTTATTGATTACTAAAACCCTTCAACAAAAGAATGTTCTTTGCTAGGTTATTGACCATGAATGTGAAGAACATAATAGCTAAAGTTATTGTGTCATGACATTTTGAAGAAACCACTTTAAGTGGCCGTTTTGATAAAGCTTATTTATTTTGCCATTTCAGGTAACCTAAAATAAATAAATAAAGATTTATCTGCTTAGTCTGTAAGATGTTTTCAATTGCATGACAGGTAAACTCATCTCTCTCCTGAGTCCACATCACTGGTCTCCTCCAGCCATCTGAAATCGCCAGCAGATGGTAACACGGACTGAGTGAGGGGCAATGCCTTTGTTGGTTGTTGGGTGGCCAGTCATAGATATTATAATACAGGAGTGTGAACATCAGAGATGAGTTGAGGCTAGAAGTCTAGTGTTTCAACTTTGCACACTTTTAAGTATATTTCTCACAAGGCATGTAGGTTGCACTTTATTTGTTAGCAAAATCTAAATTCTTTTTTTTTTGGCTTATCTAGGGCTGCACCTGCGGCATATGGAGGTTCCCAGGCTAGGGGTCTAACAGGAGCTGTAGCTGTCGGCCTACACCACAGCCACAGCAATACGGGATCCGAGCGCATCTGCAACCTACACCACAGCTCACGGCAATGCCAGATCCTTAACCCACTGAGCAAGGCCAGGGATCGAACCCACAACCTCATGGTTCCTAGTTGGATTCGTTAACCACTGAGCCACAACGGAAACTGCAGCACAATCTAAATTCTTTAATGGGAAAAATATCAGCGCATTTCATTTGATGTAGAAGCTTACTTTAATCTTTCCGTCTTATTCTGGGTTTAATATTTAGTTGTTTTTCAATTGTTTTTCCTTTTCCCTTTAATTTATTTTTGTCATGTTTTCAGTAACTGTTTATCCTATGCCCTTTTATTCATTAACTTCCTTTTCTGATAATTCAAAGCAAACACGTATTTCTTTACCATGATGTGAAGATATCATCTATCCTCTTCAATGAAAATGCTCCATTTTCTCCTCCTACTGTTCTTTCCCAATTCATTAAAATAAAACCTTTAAAATATGTTTATTCTCCTCATCTTCCCCTCATACTCTTCAGCACCTCTGTGTCAAAAAGATTTTGAGCCATATGAAATTGTTGGTATCTGAACAATTTCTAAAGGAAGTTACAAGTGGTTCTACATATATTTATATTTTGGTCCCATATGAATTTTACCTTTATAGTACCTTTGCTCTTTGCTTCTACTCATATTTTGTATAATTACAGTTCATTCATAAATATTTTAGTCAAATTAGGTATGGGTGTTATACATTGCATGAATCTTTATAAATATTATATTATTATTTTTTACCCTGACAGGTGAAAAATTCTTAAGCCTAGAAAGATATTCTTGGGTAATAGTGCTTTTTGCTCATATTTTCTCTAGATTTTGTTTCATTTTGAATCATTGAAATTTACTGAGATTTCTTTGACAGCTTTTTTTTTTCTTCTCATTGAACCTGCTGAAATTTGGAAAAAGCTTCTAATACTTGTATTTCAATTTTAGTTTAGACTTTTTTGCAAATCTCACTTCAATCTATTCCTTTTTTTTTTTTTGCTGGTTCTGTTTTAGTTCATTGTAGCTCCCTCATATCTGTATTCTTAGACTTTCATCTTTTAATTCATTATGTCTACGTCTTTTTGAATTTTGGTTTATTTAAACCTTTCCTTACATTTGATATTCCAAGCCATTAATGAATATCCAAAGTGAGCACCTTCCATTCTATTTGCCTGTTTAATTTTGTGGTTTAAAAATCATGTTTTTAGCTTCAGAGGGACTTTTTTGAGCTGTAATGGAACCACTTCAAATTCAATTTATTTTGTTATTTTTGTTCTTGTTGCTGTTGTTGTTGTCATCTGTCTCATTCAACAGTTTGTTTACTTTTGCTACCAGAAGTTGTTTTTCCTTAAGTCTAACTGCACTGTCATCTCTCTGGCTGTTGGATCTTTTTAGTGACATTTAAGTGTTCCTCCGCTCTTTCCTCAAGGCGTAGCCACACTTTCTCTGTCTTCAGAGGCGTGGCCATGGGCCAGCATCAGGCAGCCTTGAGTTCCCAAGGCTCTCCTGAAGCCCCAGGAAGGGATTATCTATTCCTCAGCTCCAAGCCATAGTGCTCTCGAATCGTTCCACCTGACAAGTTTCTTCTGGCTTCTGAGGGCCGGGAGATCAGTTGTACTTCTGTGTGTGAGGTGGTCATTTCTTTCCTATAGGAGTTCATGAATTTCAAGAAGTGAATTTCTTTCTAGGATCCACCCTCTTATCTTTGCTTCAATGTGCTCTGGCAAAAGTCCTCAAGCTCTCTTCCTGCTAAAAGGTGAACAGTTTTGCATTAACTCTAGTCTGAAGAGTAAGCAGTCCCATGATGTTGTTTGTAGCCTTTGAGCCCCGACTGATCACCATTCCCAGTGTCTATGTAGCAGGAAGGGAAACTGATGGTTGGTCAGGAATTGGGAAGGGATACTATAGGAAAGAAGTCAAGACCCCCTCTATTCAGAATCCATGCTTATTTTCTACATCAAATATTTCTGATATTTAAACCCATTTAATTCACTGCTCTCCAATAGGCTTTCTTAACTAACAGACTAAATATTAGTACAAACAGATTTATTTCCTTATATTACATGTTTGTTTTTCTGGGATAGGGGACCATCTCTTTCGCTTTCTGTATTTATCAGAGTAAAGTGATAATTGCCAGTGCAAACCAGGTATTTAATAAGTATTGTCTGATTTGATAATATCACAAAAAATTCAGAAAATATAAACATCCCAAGTATAACAGTGATTTTAAAATGGATTGCTACTCTGTATTGTTTGAACATTTTGCAGTGCACATATTTTACTTTAACTTAAAATGACAAAAAGAAATTAGAAGTTATGACCAAAGTTTTTTAAGTTCACTTCACTAGATTCTTACATATTTAACAGTCCAGATTTTGAGTTATGCCAAAAATGTATATGGTGAAGAAAAGAAAGAGGAAGGAAGGAAGAGAGGAAAAAAGGAAGGGGGGGAGGGAAGGCCGGAAGGAGAAGAAAATAAGATGCCACAAGATAAATTGTCTCTGATTTGGTTTATGATGCAATCATAAATGCCATATTTGCATGATCCAATTACATAAGCATATTTAAATGAGATGCCTTATAATTTCACTTATTTGGACAGTTGCTGAAAACCGCAATTTCACTTGTCCTCATGGCAATATTAGTAAAAAGAAAAGCAGCTATGATACATACATAATATGAGTCAATGTTCTCCCTGAAGCTACTCTAGAAGACATCTCAAGCAATTAGTAACCATCTCTAATTGACTGCTTCCTAATTGTATAACAGTTTTATTATTCAGAAGCTGCAGATGTTGCAAATGATGTAGACTGGTCCTAGTTACACATGTAGGCTTCAAGAAACAAAGCTCAGTTTGAAAACAAATCCAAAAAAGAGAATTTGAAGAGGATTGAAATACTTAGCAATACTTTGTAGTTTGAGTTATCATTGCTACATTTTGCTAATGATCTTAAAGTAAGGCTTTGAATGGAGGGAGATGCGGTTTTTCACTTAATGGATCTCTCAGGGTAAGTAGGCACTCTGTGGTGGGAACCTTGGATAAAGGTGGCTATTTGTCTCTTTATATTAAAATAGTGGAGCGAGTGAATGTGTTTTCTTTCGCTCTGTTGACTCTGAATATTTGGCTGCCCCTTCCAAATATGAATAGACTGTATTCACAAGATTTTGTGGTTTGGTTTTAAACAGTGTCTAGAAGGCATTATCCTTATCCATGCTAGATCTTATCCAAGACCTCAACAGAAGGAAGTCATGCCAAACTAGGAGTACTGTAACATGTTTATATTTCCATGCTTGTGAAAGAGAAAATACCACAGTGTTTATGCCTTCCTCTAATGTCTCCATAGCATTTAGTCTGAACTCTCAGAATGAAGAAGGTGTGAGAACAATGAGAATGTAAAGTTTTGTCTTATTTCACTTATCCTCAGTGACACATATTTGGCTGCAGATAATGTTTCACATTTTTTTTGATCTCCTGGCATTATTTCATTTTTCCATGGTCATTTTCACTAAAATTTAAAACACACTGGTTTCTCTTATTAGAGCGATGTCTATGTTTTACTTTAGAAATTAGCAGAGAAATTCTGAGAGCCCTTTGTTCTTGTATACTTAACTGTTACTTAATTGCAAATGTGTTAGCATTTCCAGTAGTGTGGATGCTGGTGAGCTTCAAGTGATATGTGTGTTAATACTTGCGATGTGTGTGTGTGTGTGTGTGTGTGTGTTTCAACCATATGTATCTTTCTGGGTGGGAAAAAGTGAATAGATATCTAATAGTTGAGACTGAAGAGTGGGTCAATTCATGATGATTGTTGGAAGAGGAGTCACTGAGCGGAGGTGACCACAGGTTGACCATGATCTGGACCCAGGCAATATGAGCTTCCTCATCCCCTCCCAGTCCCTGGCATGTACACACTGTCTACCTTTCCCACATTAGAAGCCATTTTCAAGGACACAACCTTGAAAGAGGAAGGTGTTAAGACCATCAGGACTGAATACCTGATTGAACCCACGTAAGGCCTCTATATAAACTTTAAAGATTCTGGCAAGTGAACACAGATATCTATTTTCTTGGTGATCACTCTAGACAAGCCTCTGCTATTAGTTCCCTTGATTATTAAACCTGTCACCACCTCATCTGAAATAGTTTGCTTCTTTCTTCAATCTCTCTCTCTTTGTCGTCCAGGTATGGGGACCAATTTTCAAACCAACAGTGATGTAGTTACATTTAGTTCATAATATGAAGTTCATAAGAATTTATTCTTCCCACTTGGACAATTAGCCATTACCATTTTGCATATAAAATGACTACCAAAATTGTCTAATGCTATAAGAATTTCAATTTAATTAAGAATTACTGCACTAATCCAGTGTATGTTCATGTGTCCAGAACAAAACAACTTAAATGATTTCCTCTTAGGTATTTATTATTCATGATCCCTTGGGATCTAACTATACAATGTTTGATTTATTAAAAAAAACACTGTGTTTGAAACCTTCTCCCTAAAAGCGGTTAGAGTCAACAGAACCAATGGAAGTGTTGCAAAATCTTTGAAAAAATTGGTCATGCCCTTTTCTGACAATGGGAAATACTATTTCTCTATCCAGGATAAAGTAATTTTTTCAAAATCTCAAAATATAAGAGGAACTAAATATTTATCATCAAGAGGATTATATAGACTAAGCAAATTGTTCCTTCTTAGGTTTTACCAGAAATATAAAAATATACTGTGGTGAAACAAGTTGTTTCTCAAGCCCTGAGTACTGACTACATATCACCCTTTTTTCCTTTTAGGTAAATAAATAAAGATCAAAATATGGGATTGTTGATAGACAAAAATCTCTCAATACATGGGGTCAACAGAGGAAAACAGCCGAAGTTAATTTTTGATATATAACTGAAGCTGAATCTTGACAGTCTTCCTAATAGGCCAAGAGGTAATAAAAGTTACTAATAGCTTTTTTCTGTACTCTCAGATAAAAAGAGAGATAATAAATAAGCTGAAATAAATTGAAACAGAATACGAATGGTCCTTGAGTTAGTATGGATCAACTTACATGACTTCAGACTTTACAATGTAGAAACTGTATTTTGAAGTTTGAATTTTGATATTTTCCTAGGCTAGTGATGCACAGTATGATATCCTCTCATGATGGTGGGCTGTGGCCATGCATCACATCTCCATCAGTCACAAAATCACAAAGGTAGACAGCAGATACACTTGGTATTACAAACAGTCTGTACCCAGATAACCACTGTATTTTCACTTTTACTATAGTATTCAATAAATTACAGGAGATACTCAATGCTTTATCATAAAATAGGCTTCACGTTTGATGATATTGCCCAGCCAACGGCTCATGCAAGTGTTCTGAGCACATTTAAGGTAGGCTACACTAAGCTATGATGTTCCATTGGTTAATTTTCAATTATGATGGATTTATCTGGGCATAGTCCCATTGTTAAGTTGAAGATGTGCATAAGTATAGATTTCTTTAGCCTATGAGAATAAAAAATACGTCAAGGATGGGGTGTAAGGGTTAAATAATGTCAAAAATCTTTTCCAGTTTGGAAACCTAATGAGAATCACTGGCAATATATTTTTTTTAACATAGAATGGGGAAAAAAATCATGTGCAGAAGAATTGTAATAAACTTAAACACAGAGGTTCTTATGGTTTTCTTTTTTACTTTTTATTTTGAAATAAACTCAAATTTACAGAAAAAGTCCAAAAACAATGCAAAAAATTCTCATATACCCTCACATATTCTCCAGATGTTATAGTTTTATCACATATGCCTTCTCTCCCCCTCCAACCACTGTCTCATCCTACTTTTTTTTTTTCCAGAAACATACTTAGTGTCAAAATGCACTTTATAATTAAAGAAAACAATTTTGTTCCTATATTGCATTTAGTCATCATATCTCATTCATTTAATTTACTACAAAAATGTTTTCTTGCCTTTCTTTGTTTTTAATGATATTATTAATTTTGAAGTGGACAGGCCAGTTATTTTACAAAAGGTCCCTCAGTTTTGGTTTGTCTTAAATTTGCTTAGGACTATATTCAGACAATGCTTTGGGGGGGCAGGAATACAAGAGCAGTATATGGTTTGTGGGAGTGGTAGAAGGCATAGCTTCCATTGGTTCTATCACATCAATTGATTAAGGTATTGTTTACCAGGTTTCTCTCCTCCTCTCCATTCCTTCTCCTCCTCTCCCTCTCCCCTCCTCCTTCTTCTTTTTCTTCTTCCTTGCTATGAAATTAATAAATACCTGTGGGGACATAATTTGAGACTATGATTATATAAGCAACCTGTTTATCATCACACTTTTGCTCACTGCTCTTACCATAATGGAGAAATCTGATGCCAATTTTTGCATATTACTCAGGTTATATAAGGTGTATGGCCACACATCGGGTTATCTAAACCATGAGAATACTTCCACGATTAGGAAACTGAAGTAGTTGTCATTAATTCCTGCCATAGTTTTAGAAAGCTGGGGACCCTATGGATAATTCTGGTGTGACTACTGCAATAGGTGTGGACTATTTGAAGGTGTAACCAATAGTTTTCAGAAATTTTGTTTAGTAAGTTTAGACCAATTGTCCATCTTATGGTTCAAAAAACTTTTTAAAGTCTTACACTTATGGAATAATTAATTCACTTATTTTTGCTTTTATGCTCTGCTTTGTTTTGTTATCGATTTGCCTTTTGGCTTATAGATATAAAGGATATGATAAAGTTAACCGTTCTAAGTAAATGCATTCTCTTTTCTCTCATTTTTAAATAGATTTTAATTTTTAGAACATGTAGATACTTTCTTACTCTTTTATATTTAATGCATACTTTGTTGTGTTGCGTTACATGTTGTCAGTGTTTTGGGCACAGATGTTGATATATGAAGATGCAAATCTGTACATTATTCTGTTATACCAAAAAATGAAATAAAATTAACTAATACTTGGTTCACTGTCTTATGGCAAAGTTTATACTTTCCTTCTTTACTTTTTTAAACTATTCTTTTGGGCATTAATTGACAACTCTGGTCTCTCTTTAAATGCTTTATCAATGATGTAATATTAGGAGTAAGTAGAATATTTATAGCAGAGAATGCAGAGTGTCTTGACTCGTAAGACATTGTGAATATCAATGAGTCTAAGTAGTAACATAAATGATCCCTCAAAAAGATGGACAAGTTTAATCAAATGAGATTTAAAGAGTGAAAAACTAATCTAAATTACCTGAGATCCAAATATCCAGGAAATGGATAAAAGTCCAACTAATTTGCACAAAGAAGATGACAAATCATTTATGATTGCAAAGAAACACAGAGTTTTAAAAATATTTCATTTCCATTTAAGTTGTTAATGACAAACTAATAAAAAAAAAGCCAATATGCATATAAATGTTATTTTACAAAAGTTGTATTTTTTTCAGTCTGGGTTCTTCAGAGAAACAGAACCAATAAGACAGAGAGATGGACAGACAGATTCACTATATGAAGTTGACTCACATGTTTATGGAATCTGGGAAACTCAAGATACACAGCTGGCGAGCTGGAGGCCAAGGACATCAGATGGTGTAGTTCCAGTCTAAGTCTGATGGCATGACAACCAGGAGAACTGATAGCATGTGTTCCAGTTTAAGTCTGAATGTGAAAGCAGGAGAGGACCAATGCCCCAGCTTGAAGACAGTTAGATGGAAAGAATTGTTTTTAGTCAGAATTTTATTCTATTGAGGCCTACAACTGATTGAATGAGATCAACCCACACTGGAGAGGGCAATCTGCTTTACTCTGCAGATTCACATAGGGAACACCACCAAATAGTCTCTGATAAACTATATAGGAAAAGTATCTGAAAAAGAGTAGTTCAGTGTATAACCGAATCACTTTGTTGTACAACAGAGATGATCACAACATGGTAAATCAACCAGAGTTTAATAAAAATTTTAAAAATGAAAAAAAAATGATGTCAATCTCATTTAGAAAAACTCTGACCAATAACAGACATTCAGAAATAATGTTTAACCTAATATCTGAGCACATAAAATCATCACATTTTTGTTCAACACAGGCATATTTCATCTTATTGTACTTTGCTTGCACTTCATAGATATGGTGGGGTTTTTCATTCATTTCTTTCTTTCTTTCTTTTCTCTTTTTTTTTTTAAATTGAAGTTTTACATCCCCGTGTGTCAAACAAATGTATGGGCACCATCTTTCGATCTGCATTTTCTCACTTGTTATATGGATCACATTTTGGTAATTCTCATAATTTTTCAAACTTCTTCATTTTTATTATATTTGATAGTATATTTATAATTGCAAGGATGATACAGATCAGTGATCTCTAACTTTTTTTTTTGTCTTTTTGCCTTATCTAGAGCTGCACCCGTGGCATATGGAGCTTCCCAGGCTAGGGGTCTAACAGGAGCTGTAGCTGCCGGCCTTCGCCACAGCCACAGCAACGCAGGATCCGAGCCGCATCTGCAACCTACACCACAGCTCATGGCAACGCCGGATCCTTAACCCACTGAGCAAGGCCAGGGATCGAACCCACAACCTCATGGTTCCTAGTCGGATTCGTTAACCGATGAGCCACGACAGGAACTCCCAGATCAGTTATCTTTGAGGTTACTATTATAATGAGACTAAGACTTCCTGAATGCTCAGGAGATGGTTAACAATAAAGTATTTTTAAATTAAGTTATGTGGGTTTTTTTAGCCATAAGGCTATGGAACACTTAATAGACTGTGTAGTATAGTGTAAATATAACTTGCAAATTCACTAGGAAACCAAAAAACTCTGTGTGACAATCTTTATTCACTTTATTGTTTTGACCTAGAACAAGTCCTGCAGTATCTCCAATATTCTACTACATTTTTAGAACTAAAAATAGAAATATAAGGTATAAAGGGAGTTCCCATTGTGGCGCACTGGAAATGAATCCAACTAGTAACCATGAAGGTGTAGGTTTGATCCCCGGGTTTGCTCAGTGGGTTGGGTATCCGGCACTGCCGTGGGTTATGGTGTAGGTTACAGACATGGTTCAGATCCTGCATTGCTGTGGCTGTGGTGTAGGCCAGCAGCTGTAGCTCCAATTCGACCCCTAGCCTGGGAACTTCCATGTGCTGTAGGTGTGACCCCTCACCAAAAAAAGGAAAAATACAGAAATATAAGTTATACAGAATGAAGTTAGGGAGATCATGTTAAAAATCCAATAATTTCTTTGTCCTTGAAATCAAAGAAAGGATTTGTTTTATAATGTCCAGGACTCACTCACTGCTTTTTTTCCTCTTAAACAGTTAACGAGATATGTTTAAACATCTGTTCTTTTAAAGATTAAGAAACTCTTTGAAACTACAAAATGTATTGGATGTTAAAAGGGTAAGCTTTATTGCATCATGTCTGATGCATCAGAAAGAAGGAAAAACTTACTCTTTTCTAATGTACTTCACAGTTTATAGATATGTTCACATGTTACTTAATTGTTGCCCTAGGATCTTGGGAAGTGAGCAAGGCAGACATTGAAGAAACTGAGATTTGGAGAAGTTAATGATTTCTCCGGGTCAAAGAGGTCGTAAATACAGACAGAAACTCAGAACCTTGACTTATTTCCTTGATGCAAGGAAACAGTGCTACAAATACGGTCATGTGTTTCTGTCCTAACGAGAAAGTCTTAGAAGAAGTTCAGTTTCAGGGCAGTTCTTAAAGAGTGCAAAGATTTAGTGGAGAGTGGCAGTGGCTTATCTTCATTGACCTGGTTTGTTCATCTATAAAAGTCACCGAAGGCAGAAGAGATAAAAGCTTGAAATGCAGAATAGAAAGTGGACGCTGTGATTCAGCACAAATGCAAGCCCTGAGCACTGAGAAAAGCGGGTGGCAAGGAGCCAGTAAGAACTGCCAGCTCATCATCTTCTGCAATGGGATGAGTTTCAGAAGGCTGCTTGCAACCTACATATGTACTACACGAGGGAGCATTCTAATATCCGTGGTCTCGTTGAATGCAACTAGTCTCTGAGATTTTAAGATCACCTGGGGGAAGGTTAAAACAGTTTTTCTGGAGAAGAAAATATTTTTATCATATGTCTCAAGACTCAGAAGCCCTAAGATAAATACAAAATATAAAAGCATGAAGAAAAGCTGAAATGTTTAAAATCCTAAATGCACAGATAAGAAAGGACAAGAATTATATTACTGAAGTCTTTACGCTTTATAAAGTCTTTATAAATATTACGAATATTTATGGGGTTCCTGTCACACTGATCTCCTGACAGATAACCAATAAGATATCTTTAGTAGCATTTAATTATATTATTCCAAGATGGACATCAACCTCTTAAATATGTTTTTTGGAAAATGCTTTTGTGGAAGATTAATTAAAACAGCTTTTTACTAGGAGAATTTTTTAAAAATTTACTTTCTGTTCCCCATTACTATTGCAATTATGGTTTAAATAAAAACAGCACCCATTATATCTGTATTCAGTATAATATTTTCTCTTTTGAATACAGGAAATAGCTTAAGAGAAATAGGGAAGAGTGAGAAATATATACATATACACAATTTATATGACATATGTTCTGAATATGTGTGTGTGTGTGTGTATAAAATTAATTTAAATACCTTTTTCCAGGTTTTAGTTTCTTGTCTGCCTAAAACCATTTTGATAGTAAAATAAATAAATACTCTATACATTGATGATTGTATGCTCATTAAAGTACTAAAAATGTTTCCACTAAAGATAAACTTACTGTTTCCTTCATCTCACTTCACTCTGATGGTCTAGGAAGAAGACACCATAAGCCTTAAAAATTAAGATAAGTAAATTAAATGCAAATTAATATATTCAGTTTCAAGAATAATACAACAGACATGTCAGTGTTGTTTAGTTTGTAAGCAAGTTCACTCATCAACAAATCTATCTGTACTGGAAATAATTTTTGATACTGAAAGTGCTTAAAAAGTGTTTCCAATTAATTATTTGAATTAATGCCCATAAAAATACATTGTGGCTATTGGGTATTTAAACCTGTGATTTCCTCTGAAATAATTAGCAATGATATTCTAAATCTAATTTCCGTTAAAAGATTAACCAGTGTTAAAATTTTGTACATACTTAGTGACTAACAATTTCAGCTATAGATTCTCAGATTCACACAAAGTCGACGCTATTAAATTCTCAAGTCTTGGAGTTCCTCTCATGGTGCAGTGGAAATGAATCCAAATAGGAACCATGAGGTTGCTCAGTGGGTTAAGGATCTGGCGTTGCTGTGCGCTGTGGTGGAGGTTGCAGACATGGCTTAGATCAGATCTTGCGTTGTTGTGGCTCTGGCATAGGTCGGTAGCAACAGCTCTGATTAGACTCCTAGCCCGGGAAACTCCATATGCCATGGTGCGGCCCTAAAAGGACAGAAGACAGAAAAAAAAGAGAAAAAAGAAAAATTCTCGTCTTCTTTTCACCAATGCTGTTGCTTTTCTCCACTAAATCCTGATATATTTTTCTTTCTCTTTTTTTCATCTTCCTCTGTCTTCTTTTTTTTTCAGCCTTTCTTCCTTAATTACTGAGTGCCAATGATAGGCTCACACAAAGTTACATTTCAGAAAATCAAAGATGGAGAAAATCCACTTTTATGTTAAAGATTATGATACTTGCAGATAAATGTTTACAAAGCAACTTGATAAATGCTAGAAATATGTCTAGCGAAAAATGTAAAAGAACAACTATTCCTATGGGTTGGAATATGGAAGAAAAAATGATCTCCCAAGAAATAGTGTTTAATATGGGCTTTGAAGTGTGAGTATATGTTTTCCAAACTGAAGGGGGATGTAGGGGTGAGAGAATTCCAGACAGAGAGGGGAAAAGAAAACTTAAACAAAGAAGCAGCATTTAAAGAAAATATGATTTATTGGGGGGATGATGATTGATTAGGTATGGTTTTCAGGGTAGCATTCTTTGTAACTAGGTTGATACAGACTATAATCTCTCCAAGCCACACACATGTAAAAACAAAAGGGAATATACAGAATTGTCTTAGTCATCATTTGCTACAGTAATTTTTTTAACTTTAAAATTTATATATATAATTTCAGACTTACAGAAAAGTTGCAAAAGAAGTACAAAAAATTCCTATGCAACTTTACTCAAATTGGCTATTCATTGATATTTTGCCCCCCTTGCTTTATTATCAATGTTAAACATGATAATGCCTAATAATATGATTTTACAGCAACTACAATTAATAATTAATCCCCCTTTTTTCTTTTTTCTTTTTTTTCTGCTTTTTAGGGCTGCACCCACAGCATGTGGAAGTTTTGAATCGGAACTACAGCTGCCGGCCTACACAGGCACAGTCATGAGGGATTCAAGCCACGTCCGTGACCTACACCACAGCTCATGGTAACACCAGATCCTTACCCCACTGAGAGGGGCCAGGGATTGAACCTGCATCCTCATGGATACTAGCTGGGTTTGTTACCACTGAGCCATAATGGAAACTTCTTAATCACTATTTTTAAAAAACGGTTTAAGCACAAGTTAAAGGGAACACCACTGTGCTGCCAGCATCAAGAGCAAATCTAACCACAGGCCTCGAACTGGAAAGTTCATTGACTTCAACTAAATCTGAATCCCGTACATAATTGTGGGTGACAGCCTATGTCAGGACACCCAAAACTATCTGAAACAACAGATATTTATCTCTCAGAGCTCTGGAGAGGGGAAAGTCTCTGATCAGGGTACTAGCATGCTGGAGTCCTTGTGAGCTCCTCTTCCTGCTTTGCAGAAGGCCATCTTACTGCATTCTAGAGCAGACATCAGTAAAGTAATGCTCTTGGGGCAAACATGGACTGTTGTCTGTTTTTTGTAAATAAAGTTTTACTGGAACACAGTCATGCTTATGGGTGTATGTGTGTATTGTCCGTGGCTACTTTTGCACTATAGCAAGAAGGGTTGACGTGTAGAGACAGAGATTATCTGGCTAATAAGGCCTAAAATATTTACTATTATCTGAAGAATAATTTCATCTCAGATTTTCTGATTTGCCTCACTTCGCTCTGTTGGGAAGCAAATATTGTGATGTAAAACATAAAATTATATTAATTTCAATTAAATAATAAAATTATAAATATTTATTAAGTATATAGAATATTAATTGAATTAAATAAAGTTAAAATTAAATCTAGTTTTAGTTATAAATAATACAATTCATACACATGTCTCTTTATACATATGTATTTACCCATTTAATTACTCAAATACATACATACACACACGCCTTCAAGAACTATGTACTTTTATTTTATTTATTTGTTTTGACCACACCCATAATGTGCAGAAGTTCCCAGGCCAGGGATCGAACCCTGTCCACAGCAGTGACCCAAGCCACAGCAGTGACTAGCTGAATCCTTAACTAGCTGTGCCACGAGAGAACTCCGAGAACTATGTATTTTCAAATTACTAGGTTTTAATGATCTTTTCGCGATATAAGAACTTCTGTTTGAATAGCTTTTAATTTGTAAAAAAAGTGACATAATACCTCTTTCCTGCTTCTTCTGTTCAACTTATTTTTCTAATTAAATTAAATTATTGTCATTCCTCTTTCACATATGCCCATTCTGTTCTTTCATATTAGATTGCATTGATGACTTAGCACTTGAAATGCAATCATAGTAAAGTTTGCTTTTCCTGGGTGTTATCTGACATGGTTAATGCCCATCACCCTACTCTAGCCCAGGCCCCCTCTATTTGAGGTAATTCAACAAAGTTTTGTACCAATTATTAAGCATTTGTGGATCATATAATGTAAATTGTATCTCAACTTTTATTTAGATACTTAAAAGAAGCAGATTAAAATATTCTTCCTTCCTTCTTTCCTTATTTTAAAATGTATTTCAATACATTTAATTTTCATAGATTTAATGTAGTTGATTTTTTGTACTGAAAAATATCCCTGATATATATCAAGGCAAAAAGAAACAAAAGTGCATAGCACATGTTTTCTCAGTGACCAACACTTGCTTTCCAGGACACTGTGTCTACAGAATTAACATTCATCAAACTCAATTTAGGTCAAGGGATTTCAGATTGTTGCTGTTTAGTAAAATGTTAGTGGAGAAGTAGATTAGACAGAGGTGTGTGCTGGCATCTCCATGGAAGGAAAAGAGGCTGCGGATAAACATTACGGAAGCCAAATTCAAGAAATTGGTTTGAACCTTCAAAGGCGTAAAGTAGATTCTGCTCTACTGACTTATTGGTTTTTAAAAACATCACGGAAGAGATAGAACACATCTGCGTAGTATTAAGTAAAAAAGTAAACATATTTTTAATGTAAAGCCCGTGTATGTTATATTCAGAATAAGATATTCACTGATATTAGAACCCTACATTTCAACTTCATTTTTTAAAAGGAGAGATGTCAATTAAATGGCTATTAACTTTACTTCTAAAGTTCAAAGAGCTGCTGAGTCACATAACTGAAGGCATATACCTTTAAGTCTGTAGGTAGATATGGGTTAGAGTGGAGTATTTTCTACTGGACGGTAAGGAATGGCAGTGGTCCTGGGTTCTCTTTGTTCGACAAGAACTAGTGCAGAGTCGAGACCCAGCAGGGCTTCCATCTGCCACCATCTCCTGAGACTTCTGATCTCATCCTTCCGTTCTGCCCTTCCTGGAGACCAAAACCTGGGACCCTTGAGTCTGCCTGTTTTTATGTAGGATTCTAAAAGCAGACGACATTGAAAGATCCATCAGGTTCTACTATACTATGTTAGAGAAGTCATCAATACTACAGTTCAAGTCACTGAGAGATGAATTGTTGCAGAAAGCTTTCAGACAATTTTCAAATTATACAAACTTGAAACTGAACAGTTCCAAAAAGACCTCTTAATTGAATTCAGCAGTGGCTTAAAAAAAAGTGTATCTCAATTATTACATAATTACAATGTTTTAATCAGCTGCTATAAATCAGATTTATATCATATGGTATACCCATTTGCATTGTTGGCCCATATGTATTAACAAAAATTTAAAATGAGGCCACCCTGTCAAGTGTCATCACGAATTAGAAAGATTCTTCTACTCATTTTATTTTTGCTTTATTTTGTGTTTGATTTCTGAAGCTCATCAGGAGTTATTATAAACACTTCCTAGGCCATGTAGTCATATTTAAAACTGCATACTTCCTCTGTTTGGGAAGCAACATTATTCCTAAGGGTAAAGTGATAAATTCTACTCTGTTTATCTTATTTACATTAAATTAAATTACTGGCACTGATAAGTTTTTGCAAAGCAGTTCACCCTAGTTATTGAAATGTTGTGTATTTTGGACCACCTTTAACTCAGTTTTGCTCTTTAAATTTGCAGTATTTCTTCATCCACAAACATGAAAGCACGGATTAATTCTCTGCCAATGTTTTAGTTTCCTGTCATCTAACAGAGTATGTTTGTATTTAGTTCATAACTTACAAAGGACAGCTATTTTTTCATCTTTTTCACTTGCATTATCATTATATCATCATCATTAAAAAATATCTTTCTAGAAACTCACATGTGTGGGAGGCCAACATAAGAACTATAAGATATGTACTTATAAGGTCATAATTTTTTTTTTTGCAAAAACACCAAGCTTTACATATCTGATTAAGAATTTTACATATATTTTTTTTTTCCTCACTGGCTGCAACTAGGCATTTATTCTGGAACTCTGCTTTGGTAGTTGTCCTGAATAAATTATTTTCAATATCTCCAAAAGGGATGACATTTTATTTTTAATTTGTATTTTATTATGGATCCCTTGACGCAATACAGAGACAAGAGCGGAGCCAGGGCCCTGGTTTCACATTTCTGGGGTACGGTTCCATTTGCTCTATGTACTAGTTATATGACCTTGACACTCTCTAGCTTTAATTTTCTCCACTGCAGAATGACAGCACTGAGAAGAGTCAGGCCGATAAAATAGTAGGGAATTAAAAAAAGGGAGGAAAATGTGGAAAGCATTAAACAGAGCAACTGGTGCCTAATCAAACTAAATATGTCAGCTGTTGTCACTGTAAGTCAAGTTAGGAAATACTTGGTAGTTTTGATAATACTAAGGCCAAATATAAATATATATTTTATTTCTCAAATTATCCTGTAACTTAGATGAATTTCTTAAGAATAATTTCAAAAATAAGTTATATAATTGAACTAGCATACAGACTTCCAAAATTATTATCTTAAAATATGCATTAGAATGATCCTGTAGCAATACTGGATAATTAATTATGCTTTTTTTGTCTCTCAGTTACAACTTCTACTTACTCATTGCTAGAGTGGCTGTCTTGCCCTCTTGGAGTTGCCAATCCAGAAAGGATTTTAAAAAATTGTAACATTTAATGAAGGAGCTGGGTGTCTATACACTGGGTATGTGATAAAGGTATGTGCATCTCTGGAAGCCAGAGAGGAGAAATCCTCATAAGAAAATATTTGACTTTTGCCATGAAAAATATCTCATAAATTTGTTTAACAGTAGGTCTAGATAGTGCTTTTACATTCCACTTTATCATAAATTTTACTCTAGTATGTTGTTTCTCTGACACTTTGACAGCAGAATAGGGAATTCTTCCACTCTTCTTCTGGGTATCCATAGAACAGTGTTCTTTAATAAACTCGGGTCCTAACCCTGTTGGCATGGTTTCCTGCTATTTTGAAAGTTCTTTCGTCAAAGGGGTTGCTTATTATTTGCTTAACTCCCCAGAAACTGTGCACTTAAACCATAAAAATCCCTCTCTTCAACACTGAGCCTCACTTCACTACCTTTGCCAAAAGCCAGGAAGGATTTATCATGGTGCTACATCATGCATTTGAATATGAACTGACAAAGATATATAATATGGTTTAGCTGAAGTCGTTGATGTGGTCTGAAATATAACTCTTGACCTGAGAAGCTCTGATGCAATGAAAGGGGGAAAAATTTGCATGATTTGTGCCATAAGCAATATTTATAATGTAAGAAGGCTTTAAAGATTAATACATTCCCAGAGCAACACATGAAAGAGACAGGAAAGGTTATTCAATGATTATCCAAATGCGCTATTTATTTGCAATTCTTTCATCTTGAAGACTTCCTTAGTTTTTACCCTCCCTCCATTAATTTAGTATACAAAGAGGACTTTGATATCTCCCTGATTTCAAAATACTTCCTGCAAGTTTAACTCTTTTAGTCAAGGAGAAAAAGCAAATACTTTTTTAAAAAATATAGTTGATTAATTACTTCTCATTAGTTAAAAGGCCTGGAGTACTTTGTAAATTCCTATATAATTTATTTTTTTGGAGAATCAAATAGCTAAGAGTATTTTTAACAAAATAGTTACATTATTATTATTATTTTTCTGACCCACTTGCAGCATTTGGAAGTTCGCCAGGCCAGGAATTGAAGCAGTGCCACAGCTGCAACCAGAACCATAGCTGTGACGATGCTGGATCCTTTATCTGTTAAGCAATTCGGAAACTCCGATTATTGTTTTACCTAATTATTGATTGCTAGAAGGATAAATTGATTCATAAAGCCCCTAAGAAAGTATATAATTACCCGTCTCGAGGATTAAGCTCTGAGGTTGACCACACTCTTGAAGGTAGTCCTCCGAATAATTTCTTCAAAACTGTTTGTCTTGCACTTCTTTCTGCCTAAATATACAGGAAATTTTCAAAATGTCTTCATGTTACTTACTTTTTTTCATCTTAAAAAGCAAATGATTCTGTGTTCAGTGCTAAAATGAAAAGACATGTAGAGAGAAGCACTAAGGCAAGTGTTCAAGAGAAGTAAGAATTAAATAAATTTTTCTCTCCACACATAATATTGTGATTTTAGGTCCTTTGGCAAATGACGTTTGCTAGTAGAGTTATGTCTGCACTGTCCCAAAACCGCTGAATGTAACTGAAAAGCAAAGAATTCTGTCAGGCAAACATTAGGTTTCCTTCATAGTGCCAAGTTGCTTTCACTGTAGATACAGAATACGGTGTTTATTCTAGAAACTGTGGACAAAGACCGAACAGCCACAACAAGATTCACTCCAGAAGCGGTTCCTGATTCACAGGCCCCCACTCCTGCTTTGCTTGCCCATCACAAGTCTCCTCATACAGTTTTCACTCTCTTTTTGGCAGATTGAATCTCCATCAGAAAAAAAAAATGTGGATATTAGGACTTAATTATAATATTTCCTTGAGAGAGGAACAAAGACATTCATTCTCCTTTATCTCATGTCTCCTGAAGCATGATCTAATGTTGCTGCCATTTTATAAAAGAGGAAAATTACTTAGGAAATTTAGCTGAGGTAATAGAAGAAATAAGCAGGACCAGAGCAAGAAAACCCCTAATTCCCAAATTTTTCTTACATGTTTAGTGGTGATTTTTCTTTGTGATCGATCAGTTACAGAATTTTGAAGAGAAATATAGCGGAAAAAATTTCTATTTGCCCCTTAGAGGTGCAGAAAACTTATAAAAATGGCAGTTGATTAAGGATAATCACTTGGATCCATTCCAGAATTATTAAGAACAGGAAGATTTGTACATAAAATGTGGAGATAGGTTCAATAACTAACAATTATTAGAGCAAATTAAATGCATCCATATTAAATTTTTTCCCAAGCATTGAAGTCGACTTTATAATCAAAAGACTACTGCTTTTTTTTTTTTTTTTTACATAGTCTCTGGTCCATCCTAGAACCTTTGCAGGTTAAATATACTCACTGCCACTATGATTGTCTATTTTCAGTTGAGCACCACAGACTCACTGGAAGCTTTACTAACCTAAACTTAATAGGCAAATCTACATTTTCTCTCCTCTGTTCCCCTCATAGTAACTGGTATGTACTGCAGCTAAAAGTCCAGGCTATGGAGTGAGTCAGGGATCAATCTCAGTTCAAAAGCTTTGCTGTTTGGCTACTAATTAGCTATGTTGCTGCCTTCTTGAAGGAAAACCATGTACATTTTTCTAAAACAAGGATAATATTGTTCTTGGGTTACAGAATTATTATTAGAATTCACATAACAAAATGCATAACAAAATTCATGGCATGTAGTAACAGGTTAGAATGTTTGGCCTTATCTTATTACTTTCTCTGCATCTCCCTGTGTCCTGTTAGCAAGTATAGAGTGAGTTATGTTGCAAGGTGGAGGTGGAAAATGCACCAAGATAATATCCTCTGCAATGTCTTATTTCATCACCTTAGGCATGAGATTTCTTCCTTCTTAGAATAATCATGATTACTATTTGTTCGTGAATTTGCCATTGACTTGAGTGGATTTTTATCGTAATTGTATATATGTCCTATTATTTCACATCTGTAGTAATCTTGAGAGAAGATATCCATACTAACTCCCTTTTTTTTTTTTTTTTGGCTGTGCTCATGGCATGTGAAAGTCCCAGGCCAGGGATCAAACATGTGCCACGGCAGTAACCCAAGCCATAGCAATGACAATGCCAGATCTGCAAATTGCTGAGGCATCAGGAACTTTTGTACTTTCAATTCTCTGTAAAGATACATTCTATTTAATAACTCACAATGTATAAAATATATTTTGAATCCAAAAGACCCTCAGAAAGTATTTCTTTGAAAGCATAGTCCATGTGCATAAAAGCAGATGGCCTTATTTCTAGTTGTGGTTCTTACACTCAACCACAAGTCACGTGACCATAAGGAGCCTCATTCCCTCCTTTACAAAACTGTGGTAATACTCTCCTTACTACTTAGAATGTTGTTCAAACCATACAAGATAATGCAGATGAACATACTTTAAACTTGAAGCATATTCCACGTTAAGAAGTTAAAGCGCTAACTTGAAAATTAGAATGAGAGCTGGCTCTTATTATGATGTCTCATTGCATAATAATGTAGCATTTAGTTGCATTTATGTACTTGAAATGACAATGTGATGTAGAAAACACACTTGAATACAGTAGTTTGCAGATGGGTGTGATCCGCTTATAAGCAAGAACTACAGTTAATGGGATCTTACGTTCCCTGAAATCTCTTGCTGCATGACACACAGACATAGGCACACACATAAAGAAAACAGTCACGAAAAGATCCTCACTTGCATAAATGTCGTGTTGCCAATGCCGCAGATCTCCATTAGGGATGAAGAGTTCAGCGTGAAGAACTGAAGTGGGACGAGAATAATTTTTATTTTTCTTTTCACTCCCAGACTGAACTTTCACATTTCTGGAAGAACAGTCTTGAAATTCAACCGCCCTTCTAGGGCTTTAATAAACATAGACAAGGTTTGTTTCCATTTCTTTCAGAGGCTGGAGCAAGAAATGTTGAAATACCACATGAAAGACCTTGCTTATAGGGTTTCCAGCTGAGACTGGAGGCTGAGTGGTGAAAATTGCCACAAGGGATCTGGGCTTCATGACATTTCCAGACAAACCTTGTGCCCCCGGGGACAGAGGTAAACTTAAAGTGAGCTTCTGGAGGCCTGGTACACTCTGTCGCCTTCAGTGTTGTCCAAAGACAACTGATGGAGCATTTTAGACAATCTTTCTTCATGACATTTTGCATTTGCTACATTCTTGTTTGTGAGGATCACTGTGCTCTGAATAGTAAAGGAATGGATGTTTTCCCACCTAATTCAAATGTTAACTACATCATGGAAAGTGCAGCTTCTTCTCCATTTTTTTTTTTTTTTTGTTGTTGTTGTTCAATGACCTCTCCTCAACAAGAGGTCTGTAGAAAATGAAGCATTACCTGTCTTAATAGGTTTCAATCTCCTGCCCAGGCTGCTTCGGTGATATTTCAGAGTCTATTAAAAGGGACTCAAAATTGCACAGCAGGAAGGCACTGCCAAAAATTTCCCTGAAGCTCTGTTTTCTAGATTATCAAAAAGTAAAACAGAAACTATGTGTTACTTATTAGTTTCTTTGGTTGTTGCTCTGTTGCTGTAAAAGACACTGTCACCTGCTAAAAAAATTTTAGGATTACTGACAGGGTATCCAGTGATTAGCCATAAGTAATGAAGAAATGAGACTGCGATAGAGTCCTGATTATTAAATTAATAGAGCAAGGAGTTCCCTATTGGCCTAGGGATTAGGGACTCAACATTGTCACACTGTCACTCCTGTAACTGCAGTTAGATCCCTGACCAGGGAACTTCTGTATGTTATGGCTGCAACAACAACAACAGAAAACAATAAAATAATAGAGAGGGTAAAGTAATCTTTACTTTGAAATATAAGAAGATATTATATTGTAATATAGTATATATTACAATATATAATATAATATATATAAAATATACTCTTTCAAGGTATTTTGGTAACTTTTTATTAAATCTAGACATTTGTGCCTGAATATCTTTACTTTGTTATTTTAATTTGCTAAGATATATTTTTAAAAAGAATATGAGTCAATTCTCATACTCACTGAAAATGTCTGATGTATTTTTTTAAATAATGTATATAGAAAATATAAGCACACCATTTGAGTAAAAATCTGTTGGGCTACATACATCTTTCCATCATGAATATTTGTATTGACATCTGATGCACAATCATCTATATGTTGACTTCATTATGTGCTAAGCTCTTGGAAAAAAATGAATATTCTCTTGTCATGTATGTTTTGGATATATAACAGATAAATTATATGTAAAATGATTTTATTAATTAGTATTGCTTTGTGAACGACAGTAAAAATGCAGAGAGGTGATATCGAAGTACACAAACATGGAGTTTCCATTGTTGCTCAGAGGTAATGACCCCGAATAGTATCCATCAGGACATGGGTTCGATCCCTGGCTTTGCTCACCAGATTAAAGGATCCAGACTTTCCATGAGCTGTGGTGTGCTTTGGCTGTGGTGTTTTCTGGCAGCTAAGTTCTTATTTGACCCCTAGCCCTAAGGAACTTCCATATGCCCTGAGCGTGGCCCTAAAAAGCCAAAAAAAAAAAAAAAAAGGTAAACACTAATTTCCACAGGGATATTCATTATAGAATCACTAGTCAAATCACATCTTTTGAAAGACTGTTCTCTTCCCACACTATATCCAATTTACTTTACTTTAAAGCAGAGTCCTGCTTTGGCTTCTGTGGCACTGAACTAAGCACAATAAACTTTACAGTGTTGAAACCATATCCTCCTGTTACTTGAGCAAAAAAACAAAAAAAAAGTAAAAAGCCAGAGAATATTTTATGTCACAATTGTTTATGTATATAGGCTTCATGATGATACAAAAATCTCTCCTTGTTTTAAGTTTTCTTTATACTCTTCTCAGAATGGTTGATAACTGACTGAGTTTTGGCAAACAGATGTACAAGACAAGTAGAGGCGGTTTACTGAATAAGCTGGTATAGGCAGAAAGCAAATTTATTTTTCTTATGACTTCTTCTTTAACCCCATTTTCTTTATTCAGTCTTTGACCTCATACATCCTCACCATTCAAAGCCCATTGGTTGAAATACTAATTCACATAGATTTTCCTATTTATTTTATTTAACAGGAAACCAGTATACTAACTAGGGTGATCAGCAGTCCAGCTTTGCCTAAGATTGAGGGATTTCTCAGAGATGTAGGACTCTCAGTGCTAAAATTTTGAATAGTCACATGGTTAGTCACCCTAAGGAGAACAGTCTAGAAGTCATGTGACTCAAAACCTCCTCAAGGTAACTCATATTTAGAACGCTGAACTGCAAGAAACTCTTCCTTACAGTCAGATTTGCATTACTTTTCACCTTCTTTTTCTACTCCTTCATCCCCAATGAGAAATCTTTATTTGGTGGCTCCAGGTTTGACTTGGAAAGGGACAGAAATGTTGGTCCAAACTGGTACAGTGACATCTATCTCCGGAAGCTCAGAGAGGACCCCGCCTTTTCTTACTTCCTAGAAATTGAATTCACCAGATGCAATTAAAAGATTCTCTCTCATGCATTCTAATTCTTCCCTGAAGCATGTCAAGACGATGGGAAGAAATGACTTCAACAACTTGCAATAGTTTATTATCATGATTAGGAAACACAAGGCAAGTCTTGAAGTCTGTATTAACCACAAGCTGTACTGCTCTAATAGAAGCCTTCTCTAAGACCACCAAAATAGCAGATACCAGATTGAAACATATTGTTGAAACCATTGGAATTATATCCTTGACAAGTTTTAATCAATATTTTTCTTTTTTCTTTTTTTTTGTCTGTCATTTTGGGGCTGCACCCGCAGCATATGGAGGTTTCCAGGCTAGGGGTCTAATCGGAGCTGTAGCCGCTGGCCTATGCCGCAGTCACAGCAACGCATGATCCAAGCCGCATCTATAACCTACACCAAAGCTCACGGCAACGCTGGATCCTTAACCCACTGAGCGAGGCCAGGGATCGAACCCGCAACCTCGTGGTTCCTACTCTGATTCGTTAATCACTGAGCCACGATGAGAACTCCAATATTTTTCAAAACTTTTATTTGTTAAAGCAGAGGAGAGAGAGAAGGATTATGAGGGGGAGGGGGTTGAACAGTTCTTTTGCTACCAAACAAGGGTTAATCCCAGACAATGGTCATTTTGCCTTTCATTGGTTGAGAAAAAAATGTCAGTAACTAATAAACGAAGGTAAACCTTCTTTCTAAACCCATTATAAATTACTTGGGGGGGTTTATCTCTTTTTTTTTTTTTTTTGGATTGGCACACAATCCAGGAAACTCATCAACTGGAAAGATTAATATTTTAAAATATTATCTAAGCATCCATGCCTTACTTTTAAGCTACAACCCCTTGAAAGGAGGGGCAAAATGTCAAATTGCAGATTTCTACGTTCCCTTATTCTTTCCTCCAGTTTTACTCAATTTTCTTCTGAATTGTTTCAGTATTTTAGACTGTTTATTGATCACTTAAATCACTTTGTCTTAACAAATCCACAGTACTTCCCAAAAGGATCTGTATTTGTACTTGGATGTGAGTCACTTTGAGAAGTCAACATTTCTTATAAAGAGTGAGTGAAATCGAAGATGAATACTTACTTCTACCCACGCAATGAAAAAAAAATACACATATACCTTGTCTTATTATATGGGCAGTATTTATACCTAAATTTATTTCAGTCCAAGTTTTTACTAGTTTCTGTATTTATACAAATAATTTTAAGTCGTTATAAAGTGTTTTCTGTGCTAGGAATTTTTCTCTTATTTTTGTCTTTTTGCCTTTTCCTTGGGCCGCACCAGTGGCATATGGAGGTTCCCAGGCTAGGGGTCTAACAGCAGCTGTAGCTGCTGGCCTACACCACAGCCACAGCAACGCAGGATCCAAGCCGCCTCTGTGACCTACACCACAGCTCACAGCAATGCCGGATCCTTAACCCACTGAGCGAGGCCAGAGATCAAACCCGCAACCTCTTGGTTTCTAGGCGAATTCATTACAAGGCTTATTTCATGTTATGATATAGGGCGATTCTGTCAACCAAAGATAAACACCTTCACACTGAATGATAAGACTTGAATGGTTAGAAGCAAATGATATCAAAAGAAGAGTGTATACCTTATTTACAACATTGTCTATTTTCATAAAATGTGCTTTAACTTCCTATAGCAAGGAGTTGCCATCATGGCTCAGTGGTTAATGAATCCGACTAGGAACCATGAGGTTGCGGGTTCCATCCCTGGCCTCGCTCAGTGGGTTAAGGAATCTGGCGTTGCTGTGAGCCCTGGTGTAGGTTGCAGATGAGGCTTGGATCCCGCGTTGCTGTGGCAGTGGCGTAGGCCAGCGGCTGGAGCTCTGATTAGACCCCTAGCCTGGGAAACTCCACATGCTGCGGGTACGGCCCTAAAATGACAAAAAGACAAAAATAATAATAATGTATATTATATATACTTATACATTATTAATTATAAGAAATATATATATATACTATATTAATATTATATGTTTATATTATTTATATTGATTTTTCTCAACATTTAAAAGTAAACAGACTACTCTCAGTTCTTATTTGTATACTTTATAAACATTGTCTTATCTATATCTTAGTTTCTTAATATATCAAACATTTCGATGATATTTTTTCTATTTAATGGACTTCAACATGTAATTTTATTATTTTATAAAACTGCCAGAAATTTTTCAAAGTTGCATGATACAGACAATACATACAAATAAATGTACATGTGTACATACACATATAAATATATACATTTTCAACGATTTTTCTCTAGACCATAATATTTTAAATTCAGAAACTATTCCCTTTAAGACACCTACTAAACTAAAAGAAAATTTTGCTAGATGAATGATGGTCTCCATTCTAAAGTTTTGTTTAAATTAAAATTATTTCACCCAATGAGGTTACTTTTTTGCCTTCATTTAGAGGTTATTGATTCTATTATTTTTATAAGACAACTTGTGGAGTTACCACTTTACTATGCTTTTGAGAATTTTTTGCTAAATGTACCTACTGCAATATGAAAGAACTCAACTTTATCATAAAGACAAGTCAAAGAAGGAGTTCCCGTGTGGCTCAGCAGGTTCAGGATCCAGTGTTGTTACTATAGTGACTCCGGTCACTGCTGCGGTGCAGGTTTGATCCCTAAGCCAGGAACTTCTGCTTGCTGCAGGTACAGGCAGCAAAATAAAATAAAAGACAGGCAACAGAATGAGAAAATATGTATGCATGGTCTGAAATAGTTTGGCATTTAATATCAGCTTCATCATACTTTCTCAGTTCTGAGTTTGTATATATAAAACACTGTAGTGTGGAAAATACAGTCTAAATTATCAGAATGTCACTTCTCTGCACATAATTATGTTATGTCTGAATGAAATTCAATTCTTAAATATATTTCTACTCCAAATTTTTTTCTGAGTTTTTTGAACTTTAAACTGAATTTATTATGCATATTATCAACTATAAACCAAATGTTTTATCATCTTTTTAACTGAATTGTAACAGCATCCACAATAATGAGAGATATTTTGTCTTTAACAAACTGCTCTTGGAGTTCCCTTCATGGCTCAGTGGTTAACAAATACGACTAAGAACCATGAGGTTGCGGGTTCAATCCCTGGCCTTGCTCAGTGGGTTAAGGATCCAGTGTTGCCGTGAGCTGTGGTGTAGGTCGCAGACGCGGCTCGGATCCCGCGTTGCTGTGGCTGTGGCGAAGGCCGGCAGCTAAAGCTCCTGTTAGACCCCTAGCCTGGGAACCTCCATATGCCGCAGGTGCGGCTCTACATAAAAAAAAAGGCAAAAAGACAAAAAAAAATTAAAAAAAAACAAAAAAAAACTGCTCTTCAAAAAAAATTAATTCTATTAATTCTATTAGTTAAAACCTAACCATTATTAAATTTACCTAATTTTTATTTAAATCATCTCACATAGTGACATAACTGTTTGAAAATTTCTTCCACTAAAGATTTAACACATTCGCAAATATTGCTTGATTTTCTTGCACAGTCACAGAAAAACTTGAAGTTGAAAATAAGGAATGAATTTAAAATAGTTGATCTAAATGAAATGTTAAGCTTCACAGGATGTTATGTAAATGTATTTTCTGTAGCTTTACCTATAAAATAATTGTGTTTGTCATCATCTCCTTTAAACAATGTATTAGTTATCTGAGGCTACATCACAAATTTTCTCAAGGTTTAAATTAAAACACCTAGTTCCTGGGGTCAGAAGTCTAGGCACGTATTATCTGGGTGGTGGTTCTGGCTCAGGGTCTCACAGAGGTTATAATTAAGCTGTGACAGAGGCTGTGATGATTTTAAGACTCATTAGCACTGGAGAATTTGCTACCAACCTCGCTTCCATGGTGTTGTCAGGCCACAATTCCTGGTCTGACTGTTGGCTAGAGGCTTTAGTCTCTCTCTGTTTGGGCCTCTTCACAGCAAATGTTTTCCTCAAGAGCAGGAAGAGAAAGAGGAGAGAGAAAGAGAGGAAGAGAGAGAAAATAAAAAGTACCCAAGATGAAAATCAGAGTCTTTTCTAACCTAATGTGGAATGTGAGATGCCACCACTTCTACTCTTCTCACTCCGACCAACCCTTTATGAAAAGGACTACATACGTGGATGAGACTATCAGAGACAGAGATCACTGAAGGGGCTTCTTGCAGGCTGGCTCTGAGAAACCATTACTAAAGTGTATAATAGACGAAAACGTGAATATTCTAGATTTCAAGATAATAGATACCACCACATTGTTCATGGATTAAGGAGAAGATTGACTGACATTACACAAAATACACAGTCATCACCAACTTTCTAGACAAAACAGAAATTCAAGGACTGATTTTTTTTCTCAAATGCTCATTTTTGTCTTCTTCAGCTCATTGCTATCAGAAGAAGTTCTTTGGAAATAAAATAGGTTACCACACAATGAAATAAATTACTCTAGATTGACACCCTCTTGGAAATGACAAAAACAAACAAACACAACTGTTGCAAGAATATTCAGATAACCCTTTACATCCTATATCCTATATCTTGAAGTGCCAAGCCTGTATTTCCACACATACATAGAACAGGGAAACCAAGACATAATGGTCCATATGTACCTCTGACCCATCAAATGGTGACCAAACTTATGCATATTCCAGACTGCAGAGAAAACAATGACATGGTATAATGGTACCAGTGGCCAGCTGGAATGAAGAGCAGATTTCATAGCCTCCTTTCTTCTAAAGGAAAAGGTGAACCTTCCAAGCTGCTGGTTTCCGAGAGCATCAATTCTTTCATTCAAATTTTACACACCCTATTCTTAATAAATAGTTTTAGTATTTTGCATAGGAAAAGGGCAAAATAAAAAAGGAAAAAAAGGAGATTGATGATCATTAATCATCTTTTAGCTTTAAACACCTGTTCAAGTGAAGACTCCATTTAGTGCCTCTGAGTCTCATAACTTATTAATGGAGACTAAAAATCTGGGAGTATTACCAAACTCACCTTTACGTATAGTAGTGTGATAATAAAAAATGCAATACGGTGATGATAAAGTTGTATTTAAAAAATAGCAAAACTCCAGAACATACGCTAAACTGAATGGTATCCTGGAACAATAGAAATCAAGATTGCCCTGGTAAACTCAGGGTACAGTCACTAGTCATCTTAATAACTTTATATTTAGGCTAAGGAGTGGAGGGGAATGTAGATTACTATACATTTTATAGGAATGACATTTCCAGACATTTCATGTCTGTAAGAGATTGTGTGCCAGTATTTTTCCTGGGAAATTCATTGTCACAAATTGGAAGTTACTATAAGGTTGACAAAGACTTTGGGCTGTCAAAAACTGTTTTTTTTTAATTCAGTTTAATTTGAAAATACAAGATATGATCCCTATTATACTAAGTTTGTCTTTCATACCATGAGAGAATACTGCTAGCAAGGGTGTAAAAAATAGACAGGTGGACAGATGGTAAGATAATCTGAACAAACATCAAATAATAAATGTTATTTTAGGGGTTTCCGTTGTGGTTCAGTGAACCCCTAGTATCCATGAGGATACAGGTTCTATCCCTGTCCTCGCTCAGTGGGTTAAGGATCTGGTGTTGCCACGAGCTGTAGTGAAGTTTGCAGATGTGGCTCAGATCCCACAGTTCTGTGGCTGTGGTGTAGGCCGGCAGCTGCACCTCTGATTAGACCCCTAGCCTGGGAACTTCCATATGCCTCATTTGTGGCACTAAAAATCAAAAATTAAAAATAGAATAAATGGTTATTTTTGGAAAATATTGATGATATACATATTTTTAACACTTCAAATGGTATTTATTAAGCCTGGAGTCATTTTAAGTCCTTTCCAAGAGCATTTTAGTGCTTCCCCAAAAAAGAATTAAAAATCAGGCATAAGAAGAGTTGCCTGGTGGCTCAGGGGGTTAAGGATCTGGTGTTGTCACTGCCGTGGCTTAGGTTTGATCCCTGACGCAAGAACTTCTGCATGCAGCGGGCACAGCCAAGAAAAAAAGTCGGGGAGTGAGATTCCTCGTGTGGGTTTCTCTCAGTTCTGGAGACCTGAGACTCCCCCTCTCTCTGATGTCACCTTTTATTCAATCAAGAGATTACTGTCTTCCCGCAGCTTGGTGGTTCATGAGCTGAAAAGTTAGCTTTTTAAAAAGTATAGTCATGAAACTATTTCAGCACAGAGAAAAATCTATGTACCTACTGCTAGCATTAAACAAGTGGAGAAATTTTCTCCCCATCCCCAACTTTTCTCTTGGGAATTGGAGGGCTGTGCTTTTCAATACTGATAAATATTAAAAATTGATCTCTAGTATATATTGTATCAAAATACATTTTCTTGGTATTCCTAGAATATTCAATTTTTCTACCAAGTTTTTAGTAGTTTTGTATTAATTTGTATTCACCTGATATTAGAACAACTGAGCATATCTTTGTACAGCTAAGCTCCTGCAGGGCTTTCATTTCTGTCTTGGCTGTCCATAGCCTTAACATATTTTTATTGATTTATCTTTTTCTTTATGTGTAGAGATTCCTTCCATGTTTTGTACAATAATTATTTCACCCTTAAACATTCCCAATATCTTTTCAAAGTTTGTGGCTTGTTTCCTAAGGTTAGGTATACTGTCTTTTGTCATAAAGGACTCTGTCATTTCAATGTGGTTCCATGTATTAATCCTTTCTTATATGATTTTTACTTTATGAGTTTCATTTTGGAAATCCTTCCCTCTACTTTAAGGTCATAAAAACAGTCCCCTATGTTATCTTCTGAAATCTTAAAGTTTTATCTTTTATATTTATATCTTTAATTTTATATTTATCATATGAGTAAAAAATGACAATTTACCTTATGGTAAACAATTTCCCATACATCACGTATTTTCTCCCCAGCTTTATTATAGTAATATTGACAAGGTTTCAGGAAGGCATGGGTGTGTCTGGTCTCTAGGTAAAGGGAACTGCCTCTACAACTTTTCAATGGGGTGGTGCTAGCACAAGGGTCTGCCTCAAAGTCCATAGTTGGGTCTTCAGACAATGAACTTCTTATCAGGGGTACAAACAGGTGTGACTTATACCAGGTCCCTGGTAGGTCCCTGTTGGATGGGTCCCTGGGTGGGGGGGCAAGTCTGAGCAAAAGTCATGCCTGAGAGAAGATGGAACTGAGTCCTAGCAATGCTTCAGGACCCACAGCCCAGCTGAGGTCTACATACCCATATCTAGAGGCAAGGATGACCATGTCTCCCACCAGGTCCCTGGGCAAGCAGGGCTAGTCTTTTATCATGACTGGGAGAGACTGGAAGCATGTATGGGGTTCTTTCAGAATCCCCAGAGAAACTGATTTGACTGTCTCCTATCCAGACCCTGTGCTGGCAGGACTGCATATGGACTAGGGCTGGGAGAGGCTGGTGCCCAGTTACGGGGTCGTTTCAGAATCTATATTTGGACCAGTTTTGGTAGGTTTAACTTCAGGATTACCCAAACCATGGCCAAAAGGGACAGAGCTGGGTCATAGGCCGTGTCAGGGTCCATAATATGGGAAAAGGTCCACGTAACTATTACCCAACACATAGGTTAATGTGACCCCTCCCAAGTTTCTTGGTGTGTAGTCCTGATGATGCAGGACCAAGGCCAAATGGGGCCGCAGGGGAGTCCTATTTATATTACAAATCTCCTCTCTGTATCCCAAAACTTCCATAAAGGCACTTTTGTCTGTAGATGGTTGCCAAATTATTATTTCTGAAGGGATATACAAATAAGGACCTCTCATTCTGCCATCTTGATGAAGTCACACCTCATGCATAACTTACTGATTCATCCATCCTCCTTAGCACTGTGTGTACATACAGATATTAGTGTATAAGCTCCTGCTCATATACCACTAATATATGCTTGATTCTGTTTCTGGGTTCTTTATTCTGTTTCACTATCTGTCTATTCTGAGCTAACGCAATACCATTTCAAGTACCATACGTCATAATAAACTTTGAAATTTGGCAGATTGTTACATCATTATTTTTTAAATGGTCTTTCATACCCTTAACCCTTTATTTTTCTACATGGATTTTAGAATCAGTGCAAGTACGATGGCAAATCCCTGTTGGAATATTAATTGGAATCACATTAAGTTTGTGTGTTGATTTAGAGAAAAATGTTATTTTTATAATGTTGATAGTTTTCATCTATAAACACAATAGTGTTTCATTGATTGCCTTATATAAAACTATCACTTTTTTTCAGAGAAGAGTTGCAATTCTTCTGTTAGATTTATTACTAGTTAATTTACAGATGTTCTCTCATTGTGGAAAGAGCCTACTTAAATCACATTTCAATTTGTTTTAATTCAATTTTTTTTAAATATTGATCTTGTAACCAGCAACCTTGCTGAGCTATATCATTAGTCATATTTTTCTGTAGATGCTCACAGATGTTAATAATCTTGTCTTCTACTAACACTAGCAAAACTGTTTATTTCCTATTCAATCCTAATGTTACTTACTCACACCCCCCCTTTTTTTTACTTTGCTGGCTGGAACTTCAGTATAATGTTCATGTAGTGGAAAACTAGCCTTTTTCTCATGTTAATGAAAATACTTTAAATATTTTACAACTAGTATACTGTTTGCCATATTGATTTGACATATATTTTTGGTTATGTTAAAATGTTTCCTTGTATTAGAATTTAAACAATCAGAAATGGCTATAGAGTTTTGTAAATTCTTTTCTGCATTGACATCAGTGATTTTTTAATATTTCAGTTTTTTGTTACCATTACTAAATTTTGTTTACTATCACATATCATTGTTCTTGTGAAATAATGATGTCAAGATAATGCTAACCTCACAGAGATTCAAAGAGACATCCTTTTCTCTCCCTTCTCTGGAAGAATATGTGTTAAATAGGACTTACTTAATTCTTTAAAAATATCACTATGAATCTCAGTTGTCTTACTATAACTCTGACAACTTCAACCAGGTATTTTCGATATATGCACCTACAATTTTTAAAAATCTCATCAATGGTATTGTTTTTCTGAATCGTCTGATCTACAGTTATCTGGAAATTTGCATTCAGCTCAAACTTATTTGTTGAATTCCCATATGATTTTTTGAAATTCTTCAACAAATTTGAGTAATAAACTCAATTTTTATACATATGAAAATTATTTTAATTTTACTTCCATTCTAAAATATTCTAGTTGAGTATTAAATTCTGCACTGATATGACTGTATTTTATTACTATATCTATTTTTGTAGATGAGAAGTCATTCTTCCAATTATTGTTTCTTTGGATATTTTTGATCTCTCCTTTATTTGCATTATCAAGTACTTTTTTTCCATACTTTAAAGATGTCAGATTGCTAATGAATTGTAGGAGTTCCTTGTATATTTTAGAAATTAATTCCATATCAGATATGTGTTTGGATATATTTTCTCCCATTCTGTAGGTTTCCTTTTAACTCTGCTGATTGCTTCATTTGCTGTGCAGGAGCTCTTCAGTTTGATGTGATTCCACTTCTTTATTTTTGCTTTTGTTGCCTGTGCTTTTTGTGTTATGTCCAAGAGATCATGGTCAAGACCAATGTTAATAAATGAGAACTTTTTTGTGTTTTCTTATAGGAGTCTCTCAGTTTCAGATCTTACATTAAAGCCTTTAAAACATTTTGAGTGGAGTTTTGCGTATGGTGTAAAGCAGAGGTCCAGGTTTACTTTTTGTATGCAGATATACAGTTTTTCCAAAACCTTTTGTTGAAGAGACTCTCCTTTCCCCATTATGCTTTCTTAGGAGCCTCCTAAGATCATCAGCTTGTTTGGTGGCTATTTGGTTTCATTCTGATTGCCAGCGTTACCAACTACATTGCTGATAGGTGATCAAAATATATTTATTGGAAATCTTCTTTAGTCACAACCATCATAAATGCCCTGCCCCTGTCACTGTGAAATCTAACTTTCTGTGTATCTTGTAATTTCTCTTTTTATTTTGAATACAGATGTGTGGCAATTTAAATTTATGTAAACACCCTCTCAATATCTTTGGCATTATCAGCTTTGAGGATGATAATCAAAGAGATATCCATAATAGCTAAAATATCTGTGCCGTAAATCTTCACTGCTTTCCATTCTCTTGCTTGAGTTTTCGGTCAGTTCCTGTCCTTTTTTAGGCTTGGTCTTAGAACTCATGTTCTTAAAGTGATTTGATTTGTTCTCTAGTCAATGACTCTGCTTGCTCTGGCAGCCTTCACTCTTACTGTCTTGCTTTCCGTCTTGATCATGTGAGCTGGCATTTGGGTCACCTCATTTCTTCTCTTAATCACTATATTTGGTTTAATATTTTATATTAATTTCCTATGTGCATTTTACTGTCTTGTTCTCTCATCATCTTATTGTTTTATGCTCCTATTGAGACCGTTTTGAGATGAGAGACGTTTTACAATGCCCTTAGCACTATGAGGCTTCACTTATATGCATGTTTTTAATATTTCCACAGCTAAACTTCTACTCCTGCCCTTCCATCCTTTTCAACTTGTCTCCAGGGGCATCTACAGAAAATAAAATGAATTAATGAAAATGATAAAAACAAATTTAGTTGTTTCTGTGGCAGCTGGACATCCTCTAAGTCTTTCGGTAAGAATCTGTCATAAAACCCATGTTTTCACAAAACAACTTTAGTAGCAGTGAGGTGAAAAGATTGTAGGTTAGAGAAACTCAAGGCATGGGAACTCAGGTGGTTGTCAGAGAACACTAGAAGACAGATAATGATGACTTCACCTAAATCAGTGTTTAGAGAAGAATCAATCTGAAAAACGTAGGAGGTAAAAACCTAGCTTACCAAGGGATTTCAGAGGGAAGACTAGAAAGAAGGAGAAATGAAGCTATCACGCATTCACGTTTCTAGTGTGAGTAACATGCAAAGTGGAGTCAGGAGGAGGAGCAAATTTAGTTTGGGAATTAATACTTTATTTTTTAATTTTGCAATTTTTGGTTGCCTGATCCATTTAGCAACCAGGTAGAAATTCCCAGCACATCATTGCAATTACGGGCCTTCAATTTAGTAAAAAAAATAGATGGCAGAGTGAAGAATTTTCAAGTCACTTCATATACATGGGAGAAAAGAGTAGTTATTTCAAAGATTATATAATGAGAGCCACAAATATAAAATGTTAGCAATTTGTCAGTGCTCCTCTAGAAGGAATGCTTTTACAAAATTTGTTTGATTATCAAACAGTTAAGTATTAGTTATTTTGCTCCATGCCAACTATTTTTGTTTGTTTTTAAATTGCATATATATTAGTATCATAATATATTAACATATGTTATAATATTAATATATATTATTAATATATATCAAATTCTACACATTTTCTGGGGATGTCAAAATAATTTTCTATGTGTCAACATTTAAAGAAAAGCAAAGCACAGTTCCCATTGTGGCTCTGTAGGCTAAAAATCTGACTGGATTGGCTCAGGTCGCTGTGGAAACTTGGGTTCGACAAGCTTGGTGCAGTGAGTTAAATCTTAGGTCACAACTGTGGTTCAGGTTCAGTCCTTTCCTGGAAGCTTTTGTATGCCACAGGCACAACCAGAAAAGAATTAAATAAATAAATAAATAAAACAGAAAACAAAGGCAGGTCATGAAATATTTAAACAAAGCAAGCTCTCCAGTTACAAATAAAAATTTTTTAGAAAAACCTACTTTCAAAAATTATTTGGGAGTTCCCTTTGTGGGTCAGGAGTTAGCGAACCCAACTAGGATCTGTGCTGGCCTCACTCAGTGTTTTAAAGATCTGTCATTGCTGTGAACTGTGATGTATGTCGCAGACGCAGCTTAGATCCCACATTGCTGTGGCTGTGGTGTAGGCCTGCGGCTACAGCTCTGATTTAATCTCTCGCCTGGGAACTTCCATATGCCACAGGTGTGGCCTAAAAAAAAAAAAAATTATTCAGTTTCCCTGCTCTTCATTTCATAATATTCAGCAGAAAAAACAGGCAAGAGAAAAAGAGGGAAAAAAATACATTCACAAAGAATTTGACCCAATAATTTTCTGTGATTGCTTATTTCTAAACAAGATTCTGAAAGAATGAATCACCTGTAGAAGGACGCTGCTATAAGGACCACAATACTCTGTCTGCAAACAAGCCAGAGGACCCTGCTGAGGAGCCTAACAGGCTATGGTAAAGTACTCATGACCTTAGGTCCCAAATCACAGAAGATGTATGGACTGTCTGCCACCCTACTTTACACTACTCAGTTTTATATTTCAGGTGCTTTGTGTACTTTGTTATGCAGCCATAACTTCCCAATATGTGTGCTAAATGAATATATTTTACTTTACCAGCAAGATTTCTTTGCTAAAATGGAAAGAGCTTAATCACTTTCAAAGTCTAAAATGCCAGTTTTCTCCAAAGCTATGTCTTCATCTCTCTCTCTCTTTTTTTAATTCTCTCCAACTTCCCTATGTAGTGGAACAGATCTCTCCACAGGGTTCCAGAATAATGCCTGGCACTTTGTAGACTCTAAACATTTTTTAAATGAATGAATAAAATAATAAATAAAAGGATGCACCCTGCCATTTTGAATGAGACCACTAAACATCTGCTCTCTATAAACAGAAATCATTTTTTATTGCTTTGATACCATTACTATTAGTACTGTTGCTAACTTCTAAAGGCATATTTTTAATAGAGCCTTTTGTATCCACTAAATACATGGTTACTTGACTCTGTCTTCTCTGAATTTATATTTTATTTTATTATTTATCTTTTTTTTAGGTGGCGACTACGGCACATGGAGGATCCCAGGCTAAGGATCAAATTGGAGTTGTAGCTGCTGGCCTACACCACAGCCACAGCAACACTGGATCCAAGCCACACCTGCGACTTACACCACAGCTCAAGGCAACTCTGGATCCTTAACCCACTGAGCAAGGCCAGGGATCGGACCTGTGTCCTCATGAATACTAGTCAGGTTTGTTAACCACTGAGCCACAATGGGAACTCCTAAAACGATAGTTTAAATATGTGATGATAAAGTAAACATAACCATGATATTTTGTGTTTAAGACTGATTCAGTAAATTCCCATAGAACTCTGTGAAGTGGGTATCATATTTATCCCCATCTTCTGCATGAGAAAACTAAGTCTCAAATAACTTAAGTAACCTAGCTAGTAAAATAGACAAGATTCAGCTTTGGATTTGAGAGCACCAAACTGGCTGCATTCTGGGGAAGAACATTCTGCATGGAAATAACCCATTCAACACTCTAGCTTTACAATTCCTTGACCTTCTCCATGCCAGTGCTTTCACTACAAAACTGAGAGTTATTTCTTAGAAATGTTTCACAGAAGAAATTCACTTACTACATCTCCACTCACAGTGTCTTATCTTTCCAATACAACCACACCTTGTCTCCAACTCACCTGCACTGAGCTGTCACAGATTTTGTCCATACTTTCATCCCTTTTTCTTCTAATCTATCATCCTTTTCCTGTCTAACATATTTTCTATGAAGCCTGGAGAAAAAGTAGTGACATTTTTAGTTGTAAGACCAGAAACCCAATTGAAATTATTCAAATAAACAGTAATTGATTGATCTTAAATTACATAGTATGGAAATTTATTGACTTTGAATGGTGACATCTAGATGCTCAACTGAGTTTGAGTATGGCTCAGTTACCATGCTTAAGGATCTCATCGGAATACCATCGCTCTCTCACTCTCTCTTTTATTTCTATATCTTGCCTCTGCTAGGTTTATGAGTACCTGGTTTTAAAAAAAAATACAAACTTGTGTTATCTAATCTCTGCAGTTTCCTCAAATATGATCCATAACCTTGTCCCTTGGACATGGACTACTTCCTTTTTTTGTTTCCAACCCGAAGAATTAATAGCCCCCTTTATTCTCTACCCAGTTTCTATCTGCCATAGTCTCAGAAAATGTCTTAGACAAACTTGGGTTCATTTAAGGTCATCTGAAGTATGAATTATTTTTGTTTCTTTCTTTTTTTTTTTGTCTTTTTGCCTTATCTAGGGCTGCACCTGCGGCATATGGAGGTTCCCAGGCTAGGGGTCTAACAGGAGCTGTAGCCGCCGGCCTTCGCCACAGCCACAGCAAAGCGGGATCTGAGCCGCGTCTGCAACCTACACCACAGCTCGCGGCAATGCCGGATCCTTAACCCACTGAGCAAGGCCAGGGATCGAACCCGCAACCTCATGGTTCTTAGTCGGATTTGTTAACCACTGAGCCATGACGGGAACTCCTATTTTTTTTTCTGACCACCCTCAAGCTTCAAACAAATTTAGAAGTTTTCTAAATGCTTATCTCCAACCTGTCTTCTAGCCTCAGACTTCGAGGTGTGGCACTGGTTGGTGCTCTGTTCTCTGCAGTGCTCACTCAACTCTGTTTTGTTGCTCTTCTGTTTTCTTTTTTAGGTTTGCAAATTGCTTCTTTGCTTCATCTTATATTTTATATGCATTTACATACTTATATATATTCTCAAACTGAAAAAAAAAAAACAAAAAAACAAGAAACAAAAACCAAAACAACCACCACACCGAACAGTCTGTCACAGCACATGCCTCCCTTTACTACCCTGCCGCTACATGACCCTCCTTCCTACTAGATGGGCTTTTTGAAAGTTAAGTCTTTACTGTAACTCCGTGATACTTCATTTCTCATTTCCTCTTTTGCTCACTGCATTTGAGCTTCTGCCTCTACTCTATTGAAATTGTTTTGACAGATATTGTCAATAATGTCCTTATTGCCAAATTCAATTGATAAATTTTAGCCCTTATCTCACTGGAAGCATGAGCTGGTTCTCTAATGCCTTTTATTTTTTTTTTTAATTTACTACTCAGCCATCAGAAACTTCCTTTACTTTCTTCTTAACTTTCTGTTTCTTTTTGGTCTCCTTTATGAATATTCATAAATATGGGTCTTCCCCATGGTTCTATGTTTCATCCAGGTGTCTTTCATCCCAGGTTTCTTCCTGGTTCATTCTCCAACCTTCTTATGACCTTGGCCTAAACATCCTTTTCTCAGTGAAGCCATCAATGACTTCCACATATAAAATAACAGAACAACTCTTACCTCTAATGCTATAGTCTTTCTAATTCTGCTTTCTCCCGAGGTGCTTAGGGGAAATACTGTATATTTTAGTAAATAATTTGCCTTATGTCTTATCTACTGCCATCCTAGCCACAATTACACCCACTGTATTCTGAGTTCTATAGAGGAAATAATTTTTGCATAATTTATTCAGTGTTGTATCCCCAGGACCAACCTCTAAACTTTGATGATACAAGTAGATGTACTCATGTACCATTTATAATATTTTAAGTATTTGCATGTGAAATGGCTTTTTGAATGTGTTGAATATTATTTGAATGGAAATCCACTGAAAAACAGAGAAAGCGTTCTTCTATGGATATATATCCACACAGCCATAGATTATTTCTGTAATCTAACTTTGTTCTCCTTTTCCAGAATTTTGGTTTGTTTACTCATATTGTTTTTGTATGTGTGTTTTGTTTGTCTTTGTTCTTTTTTTTAGGAATGACAAGTAGTGTTTCCTGCAATGAATACCTCTGCTTGGAGTCAGGGAATAAACCATCCAAATCCTCAAATCATCTTTGCACATGTTACACCTAAGAAGTAAGCAGATATTCTTGTCAGCTTCAGCTATCAACAAATGGCTGCTTTCCTGAAAACCAACAAATACAAAAAAGTTAACAGAAAGTGATTTAGGGGAACTTGCTCCCCCCCCCACAATCTAGAGGAAAAAGAAATGCATTTGTAGCCAGCAATAATAAAAAATATGTGAATTCCTGGGATTTTAGGTATTTTTACAGATATTCTAAATATATTATTGTTTTCTATGAGCTAAGCTTTCCTTCTTATTAATGTTTATGAATAGAGATTGTTTCTGAGTTCTAACACCAAAACTCGGATTAAATGTTCTGTAAATGTTATATATAAATGACGACAGTAGTAATATCTGATGAAGGACATCCCAGATACTGTTATGTTTCACAGTTTTCAGAAAGAATGAAATAGGATTATTGAAGGAAAAAATGAATTTTAACTGGCCTCTGCATGGGTTGTCAATGTTGAAGCTGAATTGCAAGCATATAGGTGTCACCACTGGCTTCTTTGGGCCCAATTGGCAGAGTCTAGCTTACCTGTCCAGTGCTCCTTTATGTCTCTTTCATATTTATACTCATTAAAAAAACATCTATCAAAAAAACTGAATCCAACCATTTCGAAAGACAAGAGCAAATTTAGTCTTCAGTTCACCCTTCTCTAAGGAATAAGCTATACTGAAAACATGAAAGTTAGTCCATGAACCCAGACATGCAGGGTATTTCATATTACTTCCTGGTCTTAAATTAGCTTATTTTTTGACCCTGAGCTTCTAACCTGCCTTGCAGACATGCAATTTACATGTCCTGAAGGTCCCTTCGCACCCTTGGATGGTACAAATCTTCAATTGTACCTAAGAGTTCATTTCTGCTCTTAGTCATCTCTGTTGCTCAATTACCATGGAGATCTCACCGTCCCAGTGAGTGGTCTCTCAGGTCTGCTGACTTTACAGCTTCTATGCTTCACATGGAGCCTAGGAATCACTGATAAACCTATGCAAGTAAATACATCCCTCTTGATATTGCTTCTCTGGGGTCAAAAGAAGGGCGAGAGTGGGACAAAAAGTAACACAGGCATTTCTCGATTAGTAAACGTCTTCCTTCCTTATTCTTCAAAATTTCTCTACTTTTTAGCTCTTAACAGAACATTCCGTATAATCTCAGTGCCGTAAGGTTTTGGGAAAAACAGATTCCGCGAAGGGAATTGTCTGGACCTCTTCTACTTTCTGTGTTGTTACAAACCTCCCCTAGGGAGAGAAAGCATAAAAACCTGCCCCCTACTTGAATGAAAAGCAAAATTGGAAAACATGAAGAAAAAAATACATGTACACATCTTTTAGATGTTATTCCTGTAGATTTAATTACATTTGGGGTACATAGCACCTAAAAATTAAAAGAACAAAACACTAATAAATGAATGAAGTAAAGGCTTTGGGATTTCGTCAGAAGTCGGTGAGTAGAGTAGTTATGCTTAAGAAAAATAAAGTATTATGTAATTATCATGATTTTGTTGCTCTAGAGGGAAAAAATGAAGAGAGACGTGTTCAGTTTAACATGAAGAAAGGAGCATCAGAGTTTGATGAATATGGATTTGTTCCCAGTTTATCAACTTTGGGAAAAGTCTTAATTTCTTCAGTCTCTCTGTCTCTCTCAGTCTCTGTTTGTCTGTCACTCCTTCACATATTTAAGAAATGCTGATATGGTACCTACTATGTTTCAGGATTCAAAACAATGAGCTCGGTTATTTGGCAATGAGCAGCAAGGTCTAAATGTTTTGCTTTCACAGTGTAGAGAGAAAGATAGAAATTAAGTCAAATAGCAGTTTAACTCAATATAGAATGATAATAGTAACAAAAGCTGTAAAGGAAAATTACATGGTGCTAAGAATGAGAAAGGGCTAAGACATTCCTGGAAGCCTGAAGAATGTGATTGAGGGTAGACCTGGGATGGTTTTAGAGTAGGGGTGTGTCAGGTGTCCCCCCAAAAATGGAACCGATGGCGTGGGTACGTTCTTTACACTGGGAATGGACCCTGTATCCTCAGGGATCTGAAAGATGGTCAGTGAAGACAGAAGGCAAAAGAGAAAGGAGAGAGAGACTGGAGAAAGAAGAAAAACTCAAACCGTATGGTTTCTATATGGAAATTAAAAAACGTGACATTTTAAGACTGATAATAATTCAATGTAGTTTAATTTGAGGCTATGGGGTGGAGGCATAATCAGATTCACAAAGTGCCTATGAGGAGACCTGTGGAGTCTTTTCAGAGTTGAAATACCATTCAAAGGGGGATCAAGGGGCCATGCCAAAAGCAGTTGTTTTTTACAATTGCAACTTTCTGTAGTAAAAGCCACTGCCTGTATATCTACAGATTTAAGCAGATATTAAATACTCATGCATTTGGCGTGTCTTTGAGTTAATTTTTCCTTGGGATAGGGGCTGCAATTCAAGGAATATGTTCTGTCTTTATCCTTATGGACATCCTTTTTGGTAACACAGTAACACTGGTGGCTCTTCCCATCATGTTCCCTCTTTATCTGACAGAGTAGTTTGGGAAGAACACAGACTCTCACATTGGCAGAGAAAAACGAATGGGTGGAGAAAAACTAAGGGGTGGAAAAGGTTTTATGGGTCATCCTGAAGCTTTATGCATTGAAAGTCTAGAAGCATAAGTTTTAGTGGGTAGATGGTTCTTCAAAGTGGTGGGTTACTGCATATTTATATCCTGTTGGCGCCTGTCCTAAATAGTGATGGAGAAAAAGTAGAATTCAAGGCACTGGAAATTATGATCGTTTTACAATCTTTATCAAAACTTAAATTGAGCTCTCATAGTATGAGACACTCATGACTAAAGTAATTTGGCTTAGATATGGGGGATTATGTCGATATATATCAAGCTCATGCAAATCAGATTCTGTTTTGTTTTAGCAGGTGTTTTTGCTGTCTTCTCAGACTCTTCAGGATTCCTTTTATTGGTTAGACATGGTACCAATACCCTAGCAACCATAGTTACTTTGGCTTGTGACTCATTTATTGACAACTACAACTTTCTCCAAAGAATTTCCCTTGGGTTACTTATTGTACCTCAATGGGAATACAAAACCTCTCCTGTGCCTCCAAACAGAACAAACACTGCCTTAAGCTTTATGCTCCAAAGCTCCCTGCAGGATCAGCCTGGAGGTCAGTTCCAACTGACACTACATTCATGTGTAAGTTATTGTCCCTTCCTGCCCAGTATCTTTTGTTCCCATAAGAGTTGAGCCTAAGGACACCATCTGAATGAATCATATACATAGGAATCTCAGCCTCAAACTCTGCTTCTGGGATTCCCAAGTTATGGGGCATGGGTATGTTGTTCTGTAATAGCTGAGAATTCCCCCCTCTTTTTCTATTTTTTTTCCTTTTGCTTTTTTTAGGGCCGCACTTTTGGCATTTGGAGGTTCCCAGGCTAGGGGTTGAATCAGAGCTGCAGCTGTTGGCCTACGCAGCCGCAGTAACATGGGATCCCAGCCATGTCTGTGACCAACATCACAGCTCACAGCAATGCAGGATTCTTAACCCTCTGAACGAGGCCAGGGATCGAACACTCATCCTCATGGATACTAGTCAGATTCATTTCCGCTTCACCACAGTGGGAACTCCTTAATCCAGTTTGAGTTGATTTTTGTGTTGTATAAGAAAAAAAAATCCATTTTCATTCTTTCGCATGGAAATATTCAGTTTTCTCAATACTGTTAGTTGAAGAGACCAATCTTTTCCTCATTGCCACTAGTATTTCCCTCATTCCTTTAATTTCTTTCATAATTTTCTCATAGTTTCAATATATGTCTTCCACCTTTCTCAGTTAGATTTATTCCTGTGTATTTTAATTTCTTTGATGCCATTGTAAATGGGATAATTTCTTGTTATCTTTCTGTTCATTATTTTATATAGAAATGCAACAGAATTGGACTCATTTTAAAGTGCACATACTATCAAATTAAAAAGTATTTAAAACTAATTTATGATAGAAGCAAAGATATTGGTTACATTTGGAACTAGGTAACATCTAGGAGGGGCACAAAAGGGGCCCTAGAGTTCTTCAGTGTTTTGTTTTGTTTTTTGTTTTAATCATACTGCTGGGCCTTCAGGTTAAGGAAGTATTTTAGGGTGTGCAATAATGGGATGTACATTTTCTGTAGATGTCTTCTACTTTAATTAAAATAAAATGTGGAGGGCACCTACTTAGATACCATTGTGATATTGTGATACTAGAAGATAAGAATATGTTCTTTGCAAAAGAAAAATCTAGTGGTAGAGACATTTTCTTCGCTTAAATTATGAGGGTTTAAAGATGTTTGTTGCATTCTTTTTATTTTAGCATAGTACTTTCTCAATCACTAGCAAAGGTGTCAGGAATACATACTTTTCAGGCCCGGGAACAGACAGTCATGATCTCTATAACTAATGATTTTCTGGTAAAAAGTCCTACATATTGTGGAAATTTAGTGGCCAGAGAGAGGTTAATATGTCTGAAATACTTTAATAATTAATTTTAATTCACTTTAAATAAGCCAGTAAAATTTCTGGTCATAGAATGTTAATAGGATTCATTGGCACTTCGAAGGGCTCCATACTGCTGTCAGTGGAAAGCCCATTAATAACATCGATGTCTTGGGGTGACAGGTGAGCCAGGTGACATTTTGGAGTCATTTTTCCTTCACTGCAGGAGGATACATCATCAGTGCTCAAGGAATATAGTATGGTTTGAATTAAGAAATCTAAACGCTGGGAAGAGAATCCAAATCTGAAATTTCCAAATGACAGCTTAGATACAGACTGCCAAATTTTATCCCTCTCATGCTGTGCTACTGAAAGCCAAGAAAAACTAAAACTCAACAAAGGGACTTTTCATGCTATCTGTAGTGAATCAAATCAAGAAATCTATTCGGGCGGAGGCCATTAAACCGAGGGCTACAGGCTATGCCATGAATGGGCGTTAGCTATGGTCCAGACTCTACCATACTACTCTCAATGTATATGGTAAATCAACTAGCGGGCTTCACCATTCTTGATTTGAAAAGAAGGGGCTAAGAAAAAAGGTGCTAGTTTGACTTGCTCTATTTATGGGATCATAATATTTTCATTAACTCTGTGTGTGTAATTCAGTGAATATGTTAACACTTGGAAACATCTGAACCACATTAAGGGATAAAGTACAGGCTCAGTGTTGACCAAAATTGCCAGTATTGCCAACATACCCAGATCATTTTGTTAAAAAAAATCAGCAATGTGCCTGAATAACTCCAAGCATCTGGATATTTGTAAATAGATGTAGGAACAACTTTATATTTTGGCATCATGTGTAGTTGGTGACACCGGTGGATTAATCCTGATCATTAATTATTCCTTGGGCATATTGACAAAGAAAATATAAGGTTATGATTTCTTACCAATAACTTGAAATTTTATTGTACTTTATTCTTTTAGAAAAGTTTCACATGCCCTATTTATGTGCCCTATGTGAAACCCCTTTCAATTAAGCAGAACTTATTTCTTTGTTTGTTTTAATAAGAGATGGATGAAATGTGGTTTGGCGGCTCCACTAATGTCATTCCTGGTTACACACAGATGAGAATACTTTTTCTCTCTTTTTTGTTGAACCTAATTTAGTTGAAATTTATTCACTTGTCTTTCCCACAACTCTGATTCCATGGAAGTGAGCATAATGTATGACTGTTGTGAAGGGCATAGAAACAGAAAACACAACAATATATCTTGATGTGTTCTCACCTATCGTGTATTACCAGATACTGTTCTTTTGGTTAATGCTGTAAGGAGTGTTCCAAAACACAACTAGATGTCAACATTTCTATAAACTTAGAAGAAAGGAATATTTGAGCAGAAGGAATCCTATTGGTTACTTCTTGAGAAATAAGGAGATACATGTACAAATATCTTTGTAATCTATTCGAAGCCATGTGGTAAAGCCAGAGTTGACAGTAAACTAGTTCCGTGAATGAAGTCAGATGTCTTTTCAGGATACTATGAATTAAATTCTTCAGTTGAAAGCAAACAAACAAAAAAATCCTAGGTACAGAGAATGAGATGCTACTTAGTCAAAAAAATATTATTGACTATATTTGTATTGACATTTTACAACCAAGTTTATTCACATTTTGGAAAAGTGTTGATATTTTTCTGTTTAAATCCATCTGGACAGCAGCCTTGCAAGAGTAACATTCTTTCTTCCTTTCTCGTAGAAGCTAAGACCAGAGGCACCTTATCCTGGAAAAAGCATTTGTTATAATAATCCGGGGACAGTATTTATTTATTTTTTCTGTTAAGCTTACCTGACTCATTTCATCTCAATCATCTGCCATGTTGCTTATTTTATAAACCATATACCACTTCAGTATAAACAAACATTTTCACTTAAAATGAAATACCTCCCCAAGATGTGAATTTGATTTTAGTGCATAAATAAGAAATGTATACAGAAATATTTAAACCTCAGGGTAAGTTCCTGTGAAGAGCAAAAGTATAAGAAATGAAAAGTGTTCCTGATTGCAAAGTAAAACTATATATTATGGTGTTTTATCAAAACTCTACTTGTTGTAAATCAATGCTGTATTTCCAGTACATATTTATTACTCCACATTTATAAATATATGTATGTACATGTTTGTACTCACCCCTTCCCTACTCAGTTTAATTAGTTACTCTTATATTTATAGGTAAACATTATTAATCCGATACCAGTAATTGCATAATCTATAAACTAATATGACATGTTTTCAGGGCCATAAAATCAATCTATTAAAATGAAAACTTTCATGTGGTTTAGTATGCATGTGTTAATCTAAGAGCAGCCAGGATCTTCAGTTTCTTCTCCTCTATTTTCCAAAGTGTATTGGTTAACTTTTCCATATAAAAGTTGGTACAGGATAATAAGCTCATCCTGGTTCTTCCTTCCATATTAACAATAAAAGAAGTTTTTTTATAGAACACCCATAAGACTAGTTCAAGTGGAAGAAAATTATTGAATTATTATAATGTGACAACTTCCATCTTCCTAAGCGCATTCACTTAAATACAACGAATAATATATGTTTAATTTAAATATGCGTTAATATTTTAGTGTATGTCCAGTTAAAGCCCTTTCTATAAATGCTTTTGAAATCATTGGTTTTAGGTCTAAAATTTAACTTCATAAGTGATTTAATTTTTTGAAAATGGAAAATCGCAATATTTTCTGATTTTTGTCTTCATGTTTATATACACCTATGGGTATATAAATGTGTATTATGTATATATTTATGTTTTTAAATGCGCACAAGTAGTTGCTGTTGCTATACAGGACATGCGTATAAACTAATGCTACTTTTCTTGCTACCTGCTTGACACAACTAACATATTTGGCTAATGTTCATCAACAATTTTAGCTTCTGGCTATATGTTTTCATTTATTTTTTTATTTTCATTCATTTAAATTTAATATATTTTCTTTTTCTGGATTGTGATCTTATTATTATTTTTTTAATTTGTAATTATTTACCAATTGTCCCAAGAGTTCATAGGAGATTTATTAATTTATACATTTCATTATTATAAAGCAAGATCTTTACATTGATAATAAAAAGAAACTAGATAAACCTGCTCTTCTGCCACAAGATATTATATTTCAGAATATGATAAAATTTAAAACATTACATCTGATATTATTTTGATAAAATATAGACCATGCACTTTGTAGGTGATTTGGACTTGTAGCTTAATGCTTCTCCATATGTGGAATAGTTGCTGATATCTAATTATCATGAAATCAATATATCTTTTCATTCCGGCAAAAAGCAATTATTTAGGTCTGTGGGTCTCTCCCTCATGGGTCAGCCTCTCCACTGGTGAGCTTATTTTTTAGCAGAAGTGATCAGTGCAGTATTCTTGTGTCTATCTATTAAAATGCCATTTAATTTCTGTCACAAAGTAGATTAACTGCATGGTAAGAAAAGTAAAGACATTATTTCAGTATCACACATCAGCATTTTTTGCTGTTGTGGTTCTAAGTCGAGAACAAGAGGTTGACAAATTTGATGCAGACTAGATTTTTCTTCTTGAAACAAAATGAAAAAAAAGCTAGCAATCTCCAGTTGATGGAACTGTCTGTATAGTTGTGAATTTTTGAATATTAGCTGTTACAAGATGTTTGTCAACTTGTAACTGTCTCTTTTCTCCCCCCTCAAAATTTGTAAGGGAACAAGTTAGCATGTTAAAACTGGTAACATAGAACCAACTAAAGTATGGATTACTTTGGTTGTTTCTATAACGGAGCATCCAATTTGACCATTTTGAATGCATTAAAATTAATAAGAATGGGTGGTTTATCAGTAGAAATGGTCTTAGTGATTCATTAGTGTGAATTTTGCTATGATCACACAAAAGACTTAAAATATAGAAAAAAGTATGAAAGGGTCTTATACGTGAATATTATCCACAACAGACATTTAACATAGTTAATCATGTTGTTAACATTTGTTTGAGATCACTTTTGCTTTAACACATAAACACTATTTAATATCTCAATCTTGTCTCTTCCTTTCAAGATATAACATTTTTCAAATTGGTGAGTGTCCTTACAATTCATGTTTTTATAGGCTGACATCTCCAAGACATATGTTTTGTGCTTTTAATGTACTAGAATGTATTTTAACATAGTTGAATTATTATTGTACATATGATTTTGCTCCTTGCTTTTTTACAATTTTTGAGATTTACACACATTTGGAGTTTATATAGTCCAGTTAATTGATTTTAGAATTTCATTATATGACTGTGCCATACTTTATTTGTATATTCTCCAAATGGTGCATATTTATGTAATTTCTAATTGGTGATGACACAAATAAACAATTAAAGGTGAATAATTTTCTTAAGTATTTACTCGGAATTAAAATTTTCTGATGACAGGGTTTATATATCTTGGTCTTACCAGACTCAAATCCTGGACTCGATTTTCTAGTCAGATTAAGAAATAAAATACTCAAAATATTTCAGCAATTCATATTGGACAATAAGAGGCAGTAGATCATTTAAGATAAATCAATCGTATAAAACTAAAAGCATTTCAAGACCTTCAGTCCAATCCACAGGGGTAATAAACTGTGTGAAAATCAGGATTACCACTTGAATGGACACCATATGGAACACAATAAATGGAATTCATTTAATAGCAGATGATACCACCAATCTGACCCCCTGCATCCAGTTTCTTCTATTTCATCTCTCACTTGCTTCCAGGATTACCAGCAAAACAGAGATACGGTCGTGGTCATGACAAGCCCAAGCTTAAAAAACGTTTGTATTCCTCCAATGCAACAAGTTTCTAACCTGCAAAGGAACTTAATCTCTGTTCCTTTGTTTCTTCCACCCTCCTCTCTTTACTCTAAATTCCACTCAAATTTTTTAACTTTGAATTATTCATAAGGCCTTGCATGGGACATGTTTTCTCACAATTTCCAGGTCTTTGGATGTATTCTTTATTCTCTATGGAAAGCACTCTTCTCTCTGTCTAGCAAGTCCCTTCTCATCATGTAATGCATGTAAGAGTCACCTTTGTTATAACCTATGAGGTCTTACTGGTAGCACTCCACAAGTAAAATTAATCACTCTCCATATATACTTTATATATATAGTAACACTTGGCACATGTTTCTTATTTTTTTATTTATTCATTTTTAATGATTTTCCCATTACAGTTGATTTAAACTGTTCTGCCAGTTTTCCACTGTTCAGCAAAGTGACCCAGTCACATATATGTATATACATTCTTTTTTCTCACATTATCTTCCCTCATGTTCCATCATAAGTGACTAGATATAGTTTCCTGTGCTATACAGCAGGATCTCATTGCTTATCTCTAAGATCCTGAGCTCCAAAGACAGATAATTTAACAAAACATAATTTTAAAACATTAATAAAGTGAGATTATATCTAAGTTATCTCTGCAAGTTAGGGGTGTTCAACAGATACGTGCTCAAGGTGTAGTTGCAATTTATTGTTTAATATATGTTTTATTTTCATTAAATACTTATTCATGGCAACATGTATGATGTGCTGATTTGTATTCTACCTGACAGAATTATAACTTTGAGTAACTCTGTCCTGCTCCCTAAAAAGGGAATTGGGGTATTTGCATCTTCCCCAAAAATAATTTGTTTAGGTCTCTGAATCATAGGTTGTGTTTTTTGTTTGTTTGTTTGTTTTTTTTGGTTTTTTTTTTTTTTTTGCTTTTTATGGAAGAACTTGAGGCATGAGGAGGTTCATAGCCTAGGGTGTCCAACCAGAGCTATAGCTACTGGCCTACGCCACAGCCACAGCCACACAGGATCTGAGCCACATCTGTGACCTACACCACAGCTCAGGGCAATGCCGGATCCTTAACCCACTGAGCGAAGCCAGGGATCAAACCTGAAACCTCATGGTTCCTAGTCGGATTCATTTCCGCTGTGCCACGATGAAACTCCCCATGGGTTGTCTTTGACCAGAGAAGAGAGTTAAATTAAGTGGTCTCTCCTAAGGTGGAACTAATGACAAGCCCCTCCTTTGGACAGTGTTCTGAACCAGTACAGGGATAATATTTCCATACATAAGGTGTGGATGCATGAAACTGACAAAATGATGCACTAATTTACCTCCTGAACTCAAGGAGAATAGCTTTAATGGATAAAGTTTTGAGGGTAAGAGTAACCTTGGAAAGCTGGCTCCCAGCCACTGAAGATGGAGCACTGCTGCAACTATTACATTTCATCTCACACCATAATTTAGTTTTGCCCTTTGCAGGATCTCTAAATATCACACAAATATTATATTTACGACAGTAAAGAATGCAGCTAACTTTCTCCAAGCACTTGTACCATAGTTCCTTTCACTTGTAAAAAAAAAAAAAAAAAAAAAAAACTTTTGAAATCAAGTTCCCTTCCACAAACTACAAAGACCTGATCACAGCTCCTTTGTCATTTTTCTTTCTTTTTAGAAATACAACTTTAAACTACTTTTGAATTATGTGAGAGGAGACTATATTTTCTCCTTTAAAAGCAATTTAAGGTGGAGTTCTTTGGCACAAAGGCAATTCAAAAATAGCTGAAACTTAAGAGTTGAAACTCCCACTTGTCTGGTATATATTGAATAGAGTTATTAGCAATCAGAGCTGTTTTCAAATGCTCAATACAAAATTGCAAGAATGTTTAGGTTTATAAACACTTTGCAGGCAATGGAAATGTCAAATTGTGGATACTATTTGTTCAGTCAGAATTGTGAAGAGTGATGAGCTCTTAGGTGCCATTTTAATTGTTTAAGTCTTTCCAAATTAAAAAAAAAAGACAGAAATTAAATGCAAAAAAGAGAACAGATTTCATGGGAAGTATCATTATATTACTTGTGATTCATTAAAATTCCCCACTCAGTGTGGAAAATATATTCATTAAAACTCCTCACTTGGTGTGGTAATATTAAGATCAAAAGCTTTGAACCCAGGAAGCATTTTGTTTAAATCCTGTCCTCAACATTTTTCTATTTATTGTGAGCAAATTCTTTAATCCACTATGTTTATTCAGTTTACTTATCCATAGAATATACGTATGTCAGTTATCATACCTAACTTATTAGATTGATGGAAGTAGTCTGTCTTCATAACCTTCATCCCACACTTAATTCATAGTTGTTTAAAAGATAAAGTGCCTTTCACATTAGAAATGAGATTCACAGGAAAGATTAGAAATATTTTGAAAATAGTTTTAAAGATGCTGTGTCTTTGATAAAGTAATACATCAACAATCAGGCTTTGCATGTATATACTGTATAGAGAAGCAATACACTGCAAAATTTTGTGCATAGAATTTTGACCTAAATCCCAACCCAGAGACACATTAATGTAATTCATGTGGGTAGCTCTGCACACATCTTTAAGATGCATCAAGTTCTTAAGGGGCAAGACAGAATTACTCTATGCAAATATAAGGGTGGCTGTATCCTGACAGATGGCGTAAGAGAAAAAAAGAAAGCATTTAAAGTTTAGATCACTTTTAAGAAAAGGAAGCATGATGCCCTATCACTATGGAAAAAACTGAAGTCACACACATAAGAAAAAGCAAATGGAACTTAATTAAGATCAAAAGCACACATATACCTAGATGAAAGCAGCTGGACAGGTATTAGGTAAATTAGGTAAGTGGATACACCTAAATGGATTACATGTCCCTCTCATCAGAGAAGTTGCCAGACCTTTGTGTCAGTCTAAAAACATAGCTGAGATACATCCTCTGATAGCAGGCCTAAAACTGATTAAGGAAACATATTTATAAATACCTTCAATCAATCTAGACCTCTTTTAAGGTCTGTATTGGATAGAAGGCTTGAAGAAATTTCTTTCTAAAAAAAAAAGATATTAATTTGGAAAATTTCAATTTCATGGTTTATATGTGAAAACAAAATCATTAAAAAAATTTAAATATGGCATAATGCTACTATTTAGAGTTTTATGTCATCATTTTAAAAAACTGAAATATTAAGGTTTCAGTCCAGTTATAAAGTGAATCTTGAGTTTAAAATTACCCTTCCACCTGCAGACAAAAGTAAATAAATAATGGGAATTTCCTTGAATTACTCTTTGCTTTGTATATAGCAGAGATGGTAAGCATCCCACACTTATTTGTTCTTCTTCTTCTTGGACCACATATAGACTACATTCCCCAGTGGCACTTGCTTTTTCTTTCGCCATGTGCCTAAGTTCTGAGCAGTGGAATATAAATGGAACTGATAGATGCTACTTCCCAAACTAGATCATAAGAAACATCCATACATAATTCTTCTCCTGTGCTCACTTCAACAGCACATAGACATAATTCTTCTCCTCCTACTTCTATTAGTTTGATATAGCTGAGAATAGGAAAAATGAAAGCAACATGTTGAAGATAACTAAAACATAGATGGAAGAGGCCTGGAAAACCTACACATGGGAAAGGCTTGAAAAATCACTGAATCCTTTCTTAAAGGAAAGCTTCCCTCCATGCATAGAAACACATGCCTGGGCACTCAAGTATTCAATATGGGATATAACTGAAAATTTCTGGCATGAAAAAAGACCATCTATCATGTTTGAATCCCTTATATAGTGTTGGTTTCTATTACATGAGTTTTCATCTTATCTTTAGTGAGAATAATTTATGCATGGTAAAATACATATCCAAATATGTTTGAGAAGTTTCTGTCTGAGACAGTTTTCCTATAAATTTTCTAGTCACCTACTTGTCCTCCTTAGAGGCAACCACTTTTCCAACAAATATAACCATAGATTCGTTATCCATATTTTAGAAATTCGTAGAAAAGAAGCCATATGGCACCTACTGTTTTTGCTTTGGCTTTCATAAATATGTTAGTGAAATTCATCCATGTTGTTGGAGTAAAAGTAGTACATTCTTTTTTTATTAAATTATATTCTATTTAATACTTCTATCACAATTTGCCTCTTCAATTTTGTATTTATGAAAATGAACATTTTGACCGTTTACAATTTGGAGGCATCATAATCAAAGCTGCTTTGAGCATTCTTGTATAGGTCTTTTTGTGAATACATGTTTTTGATTCTCCTGAGTAAATACCTAGAAATTGAAGTTTTGGATGGTAGGGAATTTTTAAGATAAAAACTTGCAGAACATTTATTTCAAATTTGTTGTATAATATTCAACTTTCTCCAGTGATGTATGAAGACTTCATTTATTCCATAAGCTCATGAAAACTTCTCATTAATCTTTGTTAATTTATCTATTCTAGTGGAGAGAAAATGGTACCACATTATTGTTTTAATTGTATTTTCCTCAAGATTAATGATGTTGAGCAGCTTTTAACATCTCATTTTGTATGTAAGGATGATCTTACTTGATCTTACTTGTGAAGTGTTTCTTCAAATTATTGCCAATTTGTTTTTGCTGGATTTTACTGAGCTTTGGGTATTTTCACATAAGCTGAATATAAATTCAGTTTCAGAGGGTGTATTGAAAATATTTTCTTCTACTATATTACTCACCTCTTTTACCTCTTAAAGATGTCTTTTAATGAATAGAAAATTCCCAATTTAGTAAAATTCAGTTAATCAATTTTTATATTTTCATTTTCTGAGCCAAAAAAATTTTGCATTAACGGAAGATTATGGATATATTTATCCTACGGTTTCTTTCATAAATTTACTGTTTTAGGCTTTATAGTTAAGTTTATGTCCAATATCAATTTGACTTTTATATGTCTTGTAAGATAAAACATGAGATTCTATCTTTCTCATCTTCGAAGGATTTTTCAGTTGTTACAGCACTATTGATTTAAAATAATTTCTTTTTCCAGTTCTTTTTTTCGATATTTTCTTAAAGATCGATTTACCAAATATGGGTTAATTTTTGGACTCTTTATTCTGTTTCTTTAATATAATACCATATACCAAAATGTTCATTTTCATAAATACAAAAATGAAGAGCCTGCACCGTTTTATTCATTATGCTTTAAAATAAATCACATTCTTATCCTTGTAGTCTTTTCAGTGATTGTTATTTTGCTATTCCATGTTCCTTATATTTCCAATAAATTAAGAATCAATTTGTCAATTTCTACAAGAAAAAAGCTTTCTATTATTTTTTTTTCTTTTTGTCTTTTTAGGGCCATACTTGTGGCATATGGAGGTTCCCAGGGTAGAGGTCAAATCGGAGCTGTAGCCGCCGGCCTTCACGAGAGCTACAGGAACACAGGATCTGAGCCAGGTCTGCGACCTACACTGCAGCTCATTGCAACACCAGATCCTTAACCCACTGAGCGAGGCCTGGGACCGAACCCACGTCCTAGTGGATGCTAGTTGGGTTTGTTAACCACTAAGCCATGACGGGAACTACTCTATTATTTTAGATGAAGTTTTGTTGAATCTGTAGATCAAATTTGGGAAAATTGGATCTATAGAAACTCTCAACTGGCAAAAATGAGATACTTTGAACATCAGAAGGCAAAAGGATTAAAACACGTTATATGTGAATTCAAAAATCATTGATAAACTCTGGAGATAGGAAAGGATATTATTATTTCAAAATGTGATTTTTTAAAAAAGTAAGTAAGCTGTCTTTTCTATAAGAGCTGTACCTCATGTAAGCAAATAATTAAAGAGAAGAAATTTATCCTAAAAGAAATATTCTGGCTAATAAACAAAAGACATGAGAGAATTAATACATGAACATTTTGACCACCCCCAATGGATCTGTGTGCCTATCAAAATTCATCATGGCTGCTAACATCTCATAAAGAAGTTATGTCACACACACAAACACACACACTCACAGAGTCACAGAAAATACATAACATCCAATTTATGTATGTTACCGTGATTACTTTGAAGTAGTTTTAGCAAAATAAATTTGAATCTTTATTTGACCAAGATTTTAATGTAACTTCCATCTTATAGGAAATACATGGAACAGAAAATATTAAATGAGATTAAAAATATCTGATCGACAGTTTCCAGATTAGGCAACTCTATAGGAAAAACAACCTAATTTCATCAACATAAAGAAAAAAAATGTTAGAGTGACATTTATATTTAGAGAGGCTCAAAAGATATACCATTCACTGAAATGTAATACTATTTGGAGCCCAAATTTTAATTATATTTCAAAAAACATGCATACATACCTATGAAGGCATGCATATATAATATACAAGTGTGTTGTTTATTTGTACTTAATATGTTTGAAAAATTCCATTATAATACCTCAAAATTGGATAAAATAACTAAAAATTATTTTTTTCTAATATGATCATGAATTCCAAGCCACCAGCTATGAACTATTTGTGTCAAATTTGCTGAATCTTAATTTTTATTTTTATTTTATTGTTTTGTCTTTTTTAGGGCCACTCCTGAGGCATATGGAAGTTCCCAGGCTAGGGGGCACCAAAAATCCAGATCTGAGCCGCATCTGCAACCTACACCACAGCTCAGAACAGCACTGGATCCTTAACCCACTGAAGGAGGCTAGGGATCCAACCCACATCCTCATGGATACTAGTCAGATTCGATACTGCTGAGCTATGATGGGAACTCCTGAATCTAATTTATTACCATTTTTATTTTTATTTTTTTGACCACACTGGAGGTATGCAGAAGTTCCCAAGCCACAGCAGTGACAATGCTGAATCCTTAACCACTAGGCCACCAGGAAGCTCCCATGGCTGAATCTAATTTTTTAATCAAATCTTTGTCTGTGACTCCAGTTTAAACCAGGTTCTGAGCCTAGAGGAACAAACCGACCAGTAATAAGAGGATGCAGTCAGACTAATCTAGAATATGGAATTTTTGGAAAAATCAGAGGAAGTCAGTATGATGAAAAAGAGATATTGTCTGTTTAAACATAAAAGAGACTAAAGACAGAGCATCCAATTAAAATTTGTATATACCATTTAGATCCTGACTCATATAATCAAATGATGAAAAAAGATGTGGGGTTGGAGCAATTGACCATGACCTGGACAATAATGATAGTTATAATACTGTATTAATCATGTTAGCCATTATAATGTTATGGTGATCACATAATAATGTATTTTATATGTAATTTTTAAACATGTAATATTAGGTGTGATCATAATATTGTGGTCAATTAAGAAAATGTTTTTTTTTAATTGTATTCTGAAATATTTGGGAATTAATTATCTAGGAATTACTTTAAAATAACATTTCAGCAAAGAAAATATAAAATAAGCAAATATAACAAAATGATAATTCTTTAAACTCAGGTTGGGTTTTGTTATGCTATCCTATCTATATTTATGTATATTTAAAAAACTCATAATAAAAAGCTTTGATATAAAATTAACAATATTAATAAAATACCTTAGCATCAACCTATCTACCATCAGTAGTATCCAGCTAAGGTTCAAAAGTTACTATTTATTTAAACTGATTTGGCAGTATATGTTTCCTAAGAAATATTTTGCTAGCTGCTCATATTTATGTGTGTGGGCATTCTTGAAAGTTATAAAAAGGTATGAGTCTTAGAATACCATCTAATTTTACTCAATTTCCTAACAGTTATGGACTGACATTTATAAGTAGCCAGGATTTAGAAATCACTTTTAAAAAACAAAACTATATATTGATATCTACATACTATCTTTGCATAATAGGTACATTTTTCATTAAATTATTGCTGTGAGTTCCCGTTGTGGCACAGCAGAAACAAACCCAACTAGTATCCATGAGGATGCAGGTTCAATCCCTGGCCTTGTTCAGTGGGTCGGGGATCCGGTGTTGCCTTGAGCTGTGGTGTAGGTCACAAACACTGCTCAGATCCTGCGTTGGTGTGCTGTGGCTAGGCCGGTGGCTATAGCTCCAATTTGACCCCTAGCCTGGAAACTTCCATATGCCATGGGTGCGGGCCTAAAAAAAACTTATTGCTTATTCTTATATAGACAATGAGGTTTTCTTTCATTGTCTGTTTTTCCCAGAAAAAGTAGAAAGAAAATATCATAAAATTCAGGGCATCCTGAGTCATGCAGTAATTACAGATACACAGTAAAATAATCTTGCTAAGGTTTCTTGGAAAAGAAGGCAACATTACTGTGATTGCTGCATCTTTGATAGAAGAAAATCAATATAAAAAATTACATATTTTATATCCACATATAAATGTATTAGATACATTCTGATCACTCCCCACGTTCTTGCAAATTTCCCTAATGCAAGTTGTTTATGTTCTTCTATAAATAAATACTTACCAGATAGCTGAGTTTTTTACTTTATCACATAGTTGACCGTAATCTTTTACATCCAATAAATTTTCACCTAAATCATTCCTCATTTATAAAGCTGTAGTCACATTCAAACTTAATTGGAATCTTGAAATCTCTCCTAAAGCTCATACCATATAAAGGTCAGTGAAGAAGTAACAATAATTACTGAAAAAAAATATGATAGAAGGTGAGAATCTTAATAAACCAGTTTATCTAGAATTATTTATTACAAATATATTTTAAATGTAAGTTTAGAGAAAAATAAGTCTGATAATTTTTTTTTTTTGCCTTTTTGTCATTTTAGGGCCGCACCTGCGGCATGTGGAGGTTCCCAGGCTAGGGGTCTAACAGGAGCTGTAGCCACTGGCCTGCGCCGCAGCCACAGCAACGCAGGATCCGAGCCGCGTCTGCAACCTACACCACAGCTCACGGCAACGCCGGATCGTTAACCCACTGAGCAAGGGCAGGGATCGAACCCGCAACCTCATGGTTCCTAGTCGGATTCGTTAACCACTGCGCCACGACGGGAACTCCAAGTCTGATAATTTAAAAAAAAAAGTCTCTAGATAGAGCAAGTAACAGCTAGGGTGCTTATATATGGCCTTTAACTACTGAGTTTTATTAATGATGACAGCAATTTGGGGATTCAAATGGACATAAAATTACTTAGTAAAGGAGAGCCCTGGAGGGAGAAAATATATTCTTATTTGAAATAGATCAACTTAGGTGCAAAGAAGTCAGCTTAGTTTCTTCTTATAAAATCATTCTTAATGGCTTAGATTTTAAATCCAAATTTTCCCATCTGTGCTGACCTTGGGAGTGTATCTATCACCTTTGACCTATAACTACGCATTCAGTTCCTTGAATGTCACAGAGCCCTTACTCCTGGGTTCATCTCCTAGAAGGAACATACAAATTCTCTTCCAAACCAGAGCAGGGTTTGAGAAGGCATGAATGAACTTTGAATAATCGCACTGCTATAATAAGCATAAACCAGAATGCTCCTGGGCACACTGGAGCATCTGTCTACCCTCAGCATGACCCCTCTCTTCTGAATACAAAAGATCCATGCCTCATGCAACAGAGTAGTTGGATCTCCAGAGTCAGAGGATGAGCAGGGACATGGACCTTTACTACAAAATCATCTGGATCCCATGAAGGCTGTCAGATGCCCATCCAGTGTGGAATTTACAGTAGACAGTGGGCCCAAAGGCAGCTCATTGGAGCACACAGATTCTTTAACTGTCTCCTTGTTTTCAGGTTCCTCGCATATCCCTGGCTTCAACTAAGTCGACATTCTTAGGAATGTATACTTATTCCTCTTTCCATCTTCTCTTCTTCCTTTTTGAAGTCTTCTTCCCCAAATGAGAAGCTGCTGTCAGCATGAGTCTGAATTCTCTTCTTAGATATGTGTCCTCAAACGTTACGGTATATTTTAGAGAATGAATGGCATCAGCCCCACCCCCCACCGCTGGTTTCCTTGCTGATTACAGAAATATCTGTCTAAACCAAGATGTCCCATCTGGGAGACTACTAGCCACAAGAGTGTATTGAGCCCTTGAAACTGTCTAGTCTAAATTGACATGGCGTGGAAGTATAAAAGACAGACTAGATTTGCAAGACTTGGTATGAAAACCATCATGTAAACATTTCATTGATAATTTTATATTCACTACATTTTAAGTTGTTATGCTATATATGTGCATTTAAATCAAATATATTATTAAAATTATTTTTAAACTTTTTGAATGGCTATCAGAAATTTTTAAATTACATATGCCATCATATTTTAGCTCACATTAGTTTTCTGTTGGATAGTTCAGGTAAAGATTTCCTCCACTTTGCCTTCTGTTGATTATGGAGTGCCTGACATTTTTCTATCTCTTATTTTATGTCTCAATGCTTTAGACAACCCAAAATGAGATGGTACGTTTCAGTCTTCTTTTTATTTTTTCCAGTCTTTTGAAAAATGCTGTGTTATGCATGGTGATATCCTGACCATCTAGGACTTCCCATAGTATCAATAAGACTTTCCCAATAAGACCCAAATCTTCCTGTGGTCCAGTCTATACATATTTTCAGTAGATTTCCAGCAGAGCCCAACACTCAGCATAGCCACCAGCAATACCTTTTATTAGCCCAGCATATTGTAAAATAGGCCAAGGGCAGACTGCATGATAACGTTACATTTTTACATTAATTTGGGGAATATATTTCATATCACTTTGATTTACATTAAACCAACTTTCTGCTTGAAGTTGTAAGATCTATGATACACCCAGAACCTACTTCTTTGTGTAGCTCATGTCAGCCAAAAAACAGTCTCTTACACTAGAGACTTTGTCATTATCATTAACAAAGGATATTCCCCTGCTTTAAGAGAATATGGCAGCTGATCCCTATTTACAGACAATAGCACATATAATTTTATATCTTATACTTTACTTCCTATATATATGTATCATATATTTGTGTGTATATCCGTGTGTTTTTATGTGTGTTTGTATATACATTCAAACTATATTCTTTCCCTCTACTGTTATCAGTTAAATTTATTCAATAAAAGCTACTTTCATGGAATTACATACTTTGTGATGACCATTAGCAGATGTCAAAGAAATAAATTATCATCAGAGGTAATCTGACAGTTACTTAATGTAACTACATCTTTACTGAATATATTAATACATGCTTCTCACACTATATACTCATAAGACTCAGGGAAAAAATGAATCTCTGTCCTGATTTATGGATAGAAAATTGACTTCTGAATTTACTATCCACTACCGATAAATAAAATGATTTTAAAACCCTGTTAAATCCTCACACTGCTTACATTAGTTTTCAGTCAATTTAATCCATCCCAGGAAATACACTTGCATAAACATGGCTCAGAAGAAATGAATCATTGAAATTCATTCCCTCACAAAAAAAAAAAAAAAGAGAGAACTGTGCAGAGATGGCTCCGAATAACTACCCACCATTATCTTACCCAGTGTAACTCATTTTTTGCTTTCATTGTCTGTCCCTAAGAAATCTGAAAATATCACTCAGAAAATTGCTGATGGTTTGGGAGACAGAAATCACAAAATATGGTCTGAGGCCCCAGTGTTGTATAACAATGAAGGGAACAAAATAGACAGACAGAATGAGTCCCTATTCAAAGCTCACTCACCTGCATTTTTAGGCTATGTAACTCTCCTACGTGAATTGATTTTGCATGTTTATGTGTTAAGAAAATAGAAACTATTTACTAAGCAGGAAAATCTGATTGGAATTTGGCACAAAGATAAATTGGGCAGATATTAAACAATCTTTATGATACAACAAAATTGATAATACAAAATACGGTAAGAGCCACTTGTGTGGTTCAAGGTGCTTTAAGATTTAAGAAATCAGGGACAGTTGAAAGTTAGGAATTATCAGAATAGGTTGTTTTCTCCCCTTAGCTATAATAAAGGAAAAGCAGGAACATTGATGGACATAATAAGATGTCATTCAGCTTCTCCAAATACACTTGCATAAACATGGAAGAGAAATGTTATTTATTTATTTTGCTTTCCAATTCAACATTTTTTTCAGTTTTTAAAGAATTTAAATAAAGTATATTGTGACAGTTAGAGGTAACATGTAAACTGACTACAGAAACTTTCCTTTCAGTGTTTTTATATCCTTACCATTTTTAATTATTTATTAAAAAACAGGAAAATGTAAGTTGAGCAAACTTAGTAGATAGTCTGCAAATTTACAGTGCTAATTTTTACAAGGAATACCACGTACCTATATAAACAGAAACATTTATTATCTAGACATTTTTTGAGGCTACAATTAATTTCCCTGCTATTTTCTTCAGAAACAAACTCTTTCTTTTTTTTTTTTTTTGTCTTTTTGCCTTTTCTAGGGCTGCATCTGTGGCATTGGAGGTTCCCAGGCTAGGGGTCTAATCAGAGCTGTAGCCACTGGCCTATGCCACAGCCACGCAGGATCCGAGCTGCGTCTTCAACCCACACCACAGCTCACGGCAATGCTGGATCCTCAAGCCACTGAGCGATGCCAGGGATCAAACCCACAACCTCATGGTTCCTAGCCAGATTCGTTAACCACTGAGCCATGACGGGAACTCCCCATGGCTCTCTCTAACAGCCTCCCTGGTTTTAAAGATTTTGAGACAGGGGATAGATGGGTTCCAGGCTGAGCAACTGGACTCTGTCCCCTGTGGACAGATACTTCGAGATAAAGATTACGGCAGGAGCAAGAAGGAGCTGCATCCTGCTTGGATAAAAGATAAAGAGACCCCATATTTATCATTCTTGGGTTCAAGGAGACTCCCAAATTGAACATGCACAGAAAGTTTGCTCAGAGGTCAAAGAAGGGAGGGGTGCCAGACCACAGTACATCCTGTTAACCTCCCATAAGCCCTTGCACTAGAATCCATCTTGGCTAAAATATGCACATGTGTGCACACAGAGGATAGCCCAGAGTCAGGACAAATGTGGGCTCAAGGACAGATGAAATAAGATGATTGACCAGAGGAAGCCTAGAAGGACAGCCCCCATACAAGTGATTTAAACCATACCCAAAGTATGTTTTACTCTCTTCTCTTTCTCTTTGTCTGTCTGTCGCTTTCTCCCATCCCTTAGCTTGCCCACACTTTCTCCGTGCATATCCTCTCTTAATAAACACTTTATTTGCCTCACAACTCTCAGTCTCTTTGCTATATTTTTTCTCCAAAGGGACAAGGATTGGAGACCTACATCAAGTGCTTAGGGTTCAGCACTCTCACCACACACCCAGTGGAGGACAATATAAATAAACTAGAATTTGTGAGGTAATGGTGAGTGTTATGAAGAACACAAAGTGTGGCACTGTGCAGAACAATGTCTGGGAGAAACGGGAAACAGGAAACAAGAAAGGGTGATACTTAGAGTCGGTGTACAGGGAAGAAGATCTGGGGGAAAAGAAATTCAAGTGGAGAATCAACAAATGTAAGAACTGAGAATTAAAAAGAAAAAAGAAAGGAGTTCCCACAGTGGCGCAGCAGAAATAAATCTGACTAGTATGTGGACACAGGTTCAATCCCTAGCATGAGGACATGCATGAGGACACAGGTTCGATCCCTGGTCTTGATCAGTGGGTTAAGGATCCGGCATTGTCACAAGATATGGTGTGGGTGGCAGACATGGCTTGGATACTGTATTGCTGTGGCTGTGGCGTGGGCTGGCAGCTGTAGCTCTGGTTTGACCCCTAGCCTGGGAACCTCCATATGTCACGGGTATGGCCCCCCCAAAAAGACTAAATAAATAAATAAATAAATATAAAAAAGAGAAAATACTTTATTGGGCCTGGAATCCCTGGATCCCATGGACAAAAGGGGACTAGACAGGCCATCAGAGGACAGATCTTGTATTGCCCAAGATATCAGCCTTCAGCATTTGTATTTTTAACTTAGATGCCTGATAATGGCATGAGCCAACTGATATTTCCAAAAGATAAACTGACTGATTAAGAAAATCATAAAGAAAATTTCTTAGTTTGACCTGTAAAACAGAATACCACAAACTGTGTGTCTTAAACAGTAAGAAATGTACTTTTCATAATTCTGGAAACTGTTAAGTCAGACATCAGAGTGCCACTGGCTTGATCAGGTTATGGTAGGAAGGGCTGTCTTCCTGGTTTGTGGATGGTCCATCTGTTTGCTTCCTCCTCATTGATGGGAGCAGGGAAAGGGAAAGTAAGTGCTCTAGTGTTCTATAAGGGCACTCATTTCATTCATGAGAGCTCCATCCACATGACCTAATTACCTCTCAAAGTCTCCACATTTTAACATCACATTGGAGGTTGGACTTTCAATGTATGAATTTGGTTGGAGTGGAAAGGGAAGACTATTAGGCCAGGTAATGATTATTAGGCCAGGTAATAACTATTAGGATAAAAGCAAGAGCTGATTGAGTTGCTAATGGAATGAATGGACTTGACTTGAGGAAGGTTTGGAGAAGGATTTGGCAGGAATTGTTCTGAAGGTTTGGTTTAAGAGTGAAGGAGAAGTCAAGAATAGATGTACAGTTTTTAGGCTTAAACAATTAAATGAAACACTGTCATTTACTTTAGTGGGGAAGAGTTAAAAGAGACGTAATTCAGAGAGTGTACCAAGAATTCTCCTCTAAACAAATTAATTGAGATGATTTTATCTTTATTTTTATTTTTTTGTCTTTTTAGGGCCACACCTGTGGTATATGGGGGTTCCCAGGCTAGGGGTCCAATCAAAGCTGTAGTCACCAGCCTACGCCACAGCCATAGCAATGCCAGATCTGAGCCTCATCTGCAAACTACACTCACTGCAGCTCACGGCAATGCTGGATACTTAACCCACTCATTGAGGCCAGGGATTGAACCCATGTCCTCGTGGATGTTAGTCTGATTCGTTAACCACTGAGCCACGACAGAAACTCCAAGATGATTTTAGATATCTAAGCACAGATGGATGTCAGTAGCTAAGGAATTTTGATCAAATGATAGAGGTTTGGGAATGATAACTTGTTGTGAAGCCTTAAAACCAAGAGACTAAGTAATAGTTAATCACTGGCTATAGACTTTCCATAAAGACTAGGGTAATGTGAATAGTTTAATGGAAATTTAGGTCTGGATATTTCTGGAAAAGGCTAGAATAACCTCCTTAAGGGATATGCCTCAGGCAAGACCTGGTGGGTGCTCAGATATTCATGATCTGAAACTTGATATGTCTGCACATTGAGAACTGATTCCTTTCTCAGGGAAATACACACCAATAAGTGCACATAGACTGAGTTTTGAAGCCAAAACCATAATTTATTAATTAATATTTTCCAGCCATGTGGAACAGGTACTTTTAAAGCAAAAGTAACCTATTATTTTCATAGTAGGAATTTCTACATATGGGATCGATTTTGCTCAGGACACTTCTTAGGCTAATCCTTTAATGTCTGTGTTCTGATGCCAATCTCTTTCTAATTAGAATTTCCTAGAGTGAACAGAATGTGTTATTTATGGTAATGAAACTAGCTTGAGATAGTCTTCTTCTCTCCAGGAATAATTTACCAAAAACATCATAAATACTTTGGTGAAGGTTTTCTTTCCTGGAGAAACTTTGAATTATATTTGAATGGTCGTTGCTGACATTTACCTCTGAAAATCTTGTTTTAAGCCTCCCTTTCCTGAGCAATCTCTTTCTTCTAAATGACACACTCTTTTTCTGAATGGATTAATGTACTTCAGTGAGATCTCCTCAGTATTCTCAAGGATTCTTTTACTTTAAGTGCATTTACATACATCTAAACTGTGTACTGACTTAAAATATGAGCTTTGTAGTAGCAGTGCTGTATTTCTTTGGTGCAAGTTCTTGAGGTAAACCTACAGATTTCTTATAAGATAACAAATCACTGAAGGATTTTCAGTAGTGCTTGCTTGACTTTACTTATTAAAATAACCACAAAGACTACATTTTCCTCTACAATATGAATGGAAGAAAAATAAAATATGTTCATGATAAATTTGAATTATCCATATATTCAATTAACCATATTTTCCCCAACCTCAATATGTCAGGGAAACATGGTACTTTTATGATAGTTTATTTCTTTAATTTCAGAACTCAGAGGACATTATTTAAAAGCTCATTTCTTCCAATCTGAGAACCCAGAAGAAATTATTTAAAAGTAATTGCAATACATCTAACAATTTATAGATTATATTTGAAACTCCAAGCAATTCTGCTATGTGTGAAATTTACTGGTTAGTATATATTAGGCCAGGACTTGAAAACTCCTGTCTCCTAACATTCAGTCTTCTAATATTGATACTCAAGATTTCTTGAGTCCTTTATATGAGGTATTTTACTAGATGCTTTATGAGGAATACCTCACTTAATTGACATACAAATCTATGAGAGATCATTGTATTTGCTTCCTTATATAGCAGAAAAACTGAAGAATTTAGAGATCAAATCATCTGCCTAAGTCCTCAGAATTATGAGGAGATGGCACAGGACTTGCACCAAAGGACTGTGAGTTCAGAGTTCCAAGTCTCTAAACCGTGGTGATCAGTTATGGCAACTTTAACACTGTGAGTGTTTTCCATACTTGTGATGCCTCAGAAACATGGTCATTTCTCCAGAGCTTCTTTTTTTCCTTAAACTTCCTAAACAATTGTCCACTTTCATTTGTAACACTGGCATGAAATTATGTGAAGGTATAGTGATGTAGCTTTTAATAAAATGACTTAGAGCTAGCCAGTCGGGTTTGCGAGTAGGGTACTGTAATCAGTCCTGGAATCATTATCAGATTTATCTAATATTATTCAGCATATATGGCAAAGTTTGAAACCTGAAATATATACTTTTTAGATATATTTCTCAGTAGCTAAGACTTCATATACTAGTAAAGCCCAGAGAAAACGGGTTTGGGGCATTACTTTCTAAATTCTTTTGATTCCTGAAGTACTTAATTTCAACCTATTTTCATTTGTTCCTTCCTTTTAGAAAAACAGCACCAGATATGACTCTTACAGTGAGTCTATATCTTCTCAAGCAAAAAAACAGCAATATATGTAAATACGTTCAGGTTTTTTATTTTTCCCAATAATTGTCACAGTAAACGGCATCTATTTTTATAGCATATATACTAATTACCATTTAATTTACAAAAGAAAACACTTCATTAATTTTTATTTAACCTTTATTCAATTAGACAATGCCCTCAATCCAATCCATAATAATCTCAGAAGTCTTGTTAATACATTATCGCAGGTGCTTTCTCTGAGACCTGTAGAAACCTGGAGTCCCTAGCCACAGCGCTTAATTGCTGATTCTACTTCCTACCACCTTGTTTCTAATAAGTTAGAAGCAGCTTTAACCATCACAACTATGTCGGTAGACCTTTACAAGGCTGCTATCCTGGTTTTTCTTTTTCTCAGTCATTCCTTTTCTCTTTCTTCCCCTCTCTCTCTCTTTCCATCTCCTTTCCTTGTTCACAGTCCTCTCTGCCAAGGAACATGAGGCAGATTTCACAAAGGAAGACTAGAATTTTTCTCTGAGATGTCACCATGTACGTTTGCAAAAGCTTTCTTCTTTGCCATCCATGGACTGATTCACTCCCCTGGATCTCATTTCCCACAGTCTGGCAAAATCATCCTTCAAGAGTTTCTATCCCACTGTTGTGACACCCTACTCTTCGTCTGAAAGTCCTCTTGAGTCTTTTCCTCTTGGTGTGTGGCAGAGAAATTTCTGATGTGGTAATTAAATGTTCTCAAGGCAGGAAGATAGTAAAATTTTTTTATGAAGCAGAGACAATATTGTCTGCTCATCAAGTCCTTTTTCTGAACACTCCCTACCAACTGCAGAGCAGACCTCAGCCATTTTTGTATAATTCCACATTTTTCTGATCACTGATGGTTGGACTAGTCATCAACACAATATGTTATTAGATGTTCAGAAATTAGGCATGGGCAGAGCCACTTCAGGTAACTGACCACTAAGTACATAGAGGTTCAAGGAGAACTAAATTGGTAATAATATTCTGGGGTTCCATCATCAATCCCTACATTAAATTACATACTGTGTTATCTTTCTACACACCGGTGCATATATAAAATGAGGCTGAGTTAGATGGTACCAAAGGTCCCTCGCTTGAGTTACTATGAGTTTATTTTTGGTTGTGTTTATTGGCTTTAGATTATCTTTTCCAGATACTATTTACTGAGCCTTCAAATCCAGACTAGGAACTCCTTCTCTCTACTACCAATGCTACCTTGTATATAGCTCTATCATATCTATTGCCACACAGTATTACAACTATCTGTTTATTTGTGAAATGCCAGCATTAGCCTGTGAGTTCACCAAGATCGAGGACTTTGGAGATTAGCACATAGAGGAATATTATTTTTGAATAAATAATTAATGTCTTAGTGATTATATATGCAAAAGGGTTGGGCTCCTAAACATAAGTTACATCAAAATTACAGATAATTCTGTTTTGACCAGAATTCTCTCTTGTTTCTGAAGTGTCTGCAATGTTCTGTAAGACTACAAGAACTTTACCAAAAGCAGATGTTGTGAAGTTGGATGAAGCCTTCATTCAGATATTTGGAATTTCCAAAACTCTGTCACATTTTGGCAACTGGGACCATAGGCCTGCTCTGATATCTCGATTCAAAGACATAGACTATTTTCAGCAGCGTTGTATTATAAACATTGTATTTAAATCTCAAAATTACAAAGAATATTTAAACATAATGGGGGCTAACATGCACAACAACCAGTTCTACTACTCTATTTTTAGCTCTTATCAGATTGGCAAATAGTGTGTATTAGATCATATTAACCTTTACTTAATATTGTGAAAGCTATTTTATAAGTTTCACATGGATATCATATATTTTTGGATGGTAAACTATATTAAACTTTGAGATATTAGTATGAGTGTTTTCAAGTCATATCTGAAGCCATTCTTTTAAATTTCAACTGGGGCCAATGTAGACTAATTAAAAAATATAATGTGGTTTTACTAGTCACCAAATTTTTCTTAATTGTATTTATGACTAAATGACTATAACTGTTTAAGAAATACTTTATGATTATATTTGTCGATACAGCAGAATTTGAGAAAATATACCAAAATAAATATTTTACCATGTAAATATTCTATCACAACAAAAGAGCAGATAAGTAATCATTCTAAAGATGCAGAAAATCCAGAATTTCCTTTGTGGCACAGAAAGTTAAATACCCAAGGTTGTCACTGTAGCAACGTGTGTTGCTGCTGTGTTGAGGGTTTGACCCCTGCCCTTGGAACTCTACATGTCATGGACATGGCCAGAAAGTTAAAAATAAAGACGCAGAATATCTGGACAAAACACAATTATTGACGTAAGATGTGGCAAATCCACCCAGTTAGAGGTAGCAAGAAGGTCATTAAGTCACAGAAATAGTCTATAACCAAGGACGTGGAGATGAGATTACTGAAAGACTTGGCAAGTGATAACAGTGAGGGACCATCACGGGCAAACATCCAGGAGAAAAGACTAAGGTCAGGAAATTTTGTGAGGCTGTGGGGACATTTGGAGACATGTTGGACAAAGTGTTAAGGAGTTAAGTTATTGAGGAAATTGTTAATCAATGAATTGCTTTCTTTTCACCTTTTCTGCAGAGTACTCTCTGCTTCTCTCTTTCTACCTTTTCTTTTTTTCCTGACTTCCTTTTCTACTTCTACTATCATGTCCATTTTCATCACAGAAATCCTTGAATTCAGAGTAGTAATGTTATGTTTCCAACTCTGATTCCAAGTGCCCCAAAATTGATGTTCTCCTTTTATAAAATATTAAGTGGTATCTATGATGAGTATTTGAATAAATCACTATGTATGATTTCTTTTTCTTTCAGCTAAAACCCATCGTACATGTTTCTACAAGGCACATCTTAAAATGGACATCTTGTAAGGGAGATACTTTCTTGAATCCATTTCTGCCTTCTAGTGTCTAGTTCAATGCAGGTATTCAGTGGCATTGTTTGGAAAAATACAGAAGGATAATGAAATCATACATGTAGAATCAAAAGTCCAAAATAGTTTGGAGCCCTAAAGTATATTGTTTTGATTTATTGTATTCTATCTGAGAATTTTGACCAAAATCCTAGAACCTGAGGGATCTTTGCAAAAGCACTAAAGTCATGAGCAACACAGTTGAAACCTATGTTCCTTACTACCAGAGAAATGAATGTGTTTGGATTCCTGTACCCATTCAAATGTATGTTCCAAATGTACATCTGTTTTTTGTCTACACTGAAATTTTTCATTTGGCTTCACGTTCATGTATAAGATGAATCTGAAACAGTATGATTTACCAGGTCCTCTGGTTACTCTTCTAACAATACTTCATTTATCTTTCTTCCAGTAACCAGTTCCTCTTATGTAAAAAGAAGTGAAATCAATATACGCTCTGACCAAATATGAAAGGCTTAAGTATTAACATCAATATCCAGCCAAAACCAGGGGATAAGTCAAATATGACCATCGTGGATGAAATTAATTTCTGGTTTGCCAAAAGAAATCTGAAATTCTTTAAAAATTAATTATGGCAGTTTTATCAAAATGCTAGTAAATAAATATTTGAAATTTCACATAATCTTATAGGAACAGTAAATTCTCAATACTCTCAGCTGCTAGATTATTTCTAGTAGTGACTAGACTACACCATGTGATATTTTATAGACATTTATTTTCCTTTTAGACTGTCACAAAAGTAAAATTTTTCTTTTAGCTTCCCCACCATAGGGTACTCCTGATTGCTCTGGCCAAAAAATAATGTCATCTTTTTCTCTGACGTGACGGAGATGTAGAAGATCTGTGACTGATTCATCATCCAGACTAGAAAACACGTTTGATACTCTTCAGACCTTTCACTGAGGTGATCCAAAAATGAAGCTTCACACACTACTTGACAAAATTCTTCTTAATATTTTTAAGGTACACACCTGATGCGATTGTCTTCATTCAACACTTTCTTTTATATTCACTTCTAATATTTTTTATACATTGCACTGATCCATACAAAAGTTGAAGGAAAAATTATCCTGATACATAGGGTCCAGCGTAAGATGGGGCAGTAGTCAGTTTTAAGGTAACCAAGTAAGTTATTAGTGTTCACCTCTCTCAGTATTCATATTGTGTACAATTATTGCAATATGTCTGCAGTGGATCAATAGCAGGAACTGTGAAGAGACATCAAAGAAGACATACTTGCACTTTGGGGTCACATCAATTCTGACTACTTGAAAAGAACTACTTATCTTCAATTAACTTTTAGCATTAAACATTATCAAGGGTGGGAAATACAACTTACAATGTTTAATTTTAATCTTCCCTCTTGTTCCAAAATCTTTAAAAATGTGTTATTCCTTATTTTTTAAAAAGCTTGTATTAGAATAGAGCAAGCTTCATCTAATCAGTCTTGTATGTCATATAGTTTTTCTTTGGCTATAGGAAAAAAATATGTTGAAAGTAGTCACCCACCTTTCTGCTCATAGTGGCTAATTTTGTTACATATGAGCCTGTCCTATAATTATTTTCAGAAAATTCAGCTGAAACATATACATAAAACTTCATATGGTGGTGATCACTAAATCATTCACAATCAATAACAATTACATAACACTTTTAATATTGATTTTCTATTCTATAAATACTTCTCCCTGATCTACTCAGTTATCTATGGAAACTCCAATAACCAGCTCTCTTTCAGACTTTAAGCCAAGAGGAAAGTTGAATTCATCATTTGTTTGACTCAGCTTGGGTTAGTATAATAAATGTCATAGATTTGGTGGCTTAAACAGCAGACTTTTTTTTTTTTCCTCACAGTTCTGGAGACTGGGAAGTCCGAGATCAAGGAGCCAGCTGACTCAGTTCTTGATAGGAACCCTCTTCCTAGTTTACAGATAGTCATCTTCTCATTTCATCCGCACATGGCCAAAACCGAGGGCCCTCTTTCTCGTTTTACAAAGATGCTGTTTACATCAAGGAGGCTCCATCCTTATGACTTAATCTAAGCCTAATTACCTCCAAAGGCATCACCTTCTAATATCACCCACTTGGTTGTCAGTGTTTCAATACATAGATTTGTGTGTCAGATACATGGCACACAAACATGTTATTTGTAACATCATCAGACCACAAGACTGCCAAACTGAAAAAAATTCTTCTTTCTATACATGTACAAACATTTGATGTATGTTATAAAGAGGTGATGTATTTTAAAATGTCACTATTTTCTGCACAATAGGAGAGTGTATCAGAGTTATGTATATCATTTCCAGGTCAAGAAATTAAGAAATAAGTGTATCTCTTCTCTCTCAACCATGCTCACTTCTTTCCCTGGCTGGAGGCAGATAATAACATGTCCCTAGAGAAACAGGGAAGCCAAAATATGGAAAGACTGGGCAGCTGATCCACCATATGGAGATGAGCCATCTGCTAAGAACACCCTCTGTGAATCAGTACATAAGCAAGAAATAAACTTTAATTGCAATTGGACTGTTACCACCCATGCTGGATTATTTTGGAAGAGTCTTATGCTAAATACTTTTCTCTACTTTCTAACACTTTTTCATATTTCATTCTTTAAGATTAAATAAAATATAATTTCTCTTGAATACTATACATGACATTGGAGTTCTTGTGAAAATTTTAGGTGACAATGTTAATATAATGTTGATTCCTCCTCTCAAGAGGGAAAAAATTCTCAATTTTCAAATAGACTTTTTAAAAAAAACCTCTTTAGAGTCAATGATTAAGAGACGAAATGTTTAAAGGTTATGTTTAAGATTATAACTTTTAGAAAAATAAACACTATGTGGAGTCTAGAATTTTGATATCTCAATATTTGCTATAAGTTAAAATTGTTTAAATATAGTTAACTCCAGAAGGATATATTTTTCTTCCTGAGATTGTTTTTCTGTGAGTAATTTCCATGTATTTGTAGGATTTACAAGCTGTTTACCTATTTAAATAGTTTTGTAGTTAATCAACAACCTTCAGTTGGGGATCTTAATTTTTGCAATGAAAAACACATATTTATACCTTGAATGATATCATCTTGGCAAAGATATTTCAAAAAAGGATTTTATTCCAATTATATCGAGAACGCTAATATGTAATTGGATGTGCCTTTTCTAACATTAATTGTAAACCCAGATGTGTTGCTTTGATCATTTTTGTTGTTTGGGGGCTGATAATTATGAACTTTAAAATGTAATCACAGCATTATACATTTTATGCAATATTAGGTATGACAGAACTGACACTGATGAGGGTGTTTGACAGTTTTCTGGTCCAAAGCCTGAAGACAGTCCTGAATAGTAGATTTTTTCCAACTACTAAAGATGAAACTTAACATGATATATTATTATTACTTCCACAACATTTTACAGGGGTTCACACTTCACTGCTTTTGCACAAACTACGCCCTCTCCCACCATTTACTCCATCACAGCCTCATCTATCTGATAAACCTATCTTTCAAGATCCAGATAGAGCAGCTCATCTTTTCAAGAAATCCATCCTGAATGTTATTTTCTCAACCTCTATAATTTTACATATCACATTTAATTTAATTATTTGGTTATGTGTGTGTATGCGTGTGTTGTGTACCTTACAGTAGGTCAGTAAATGTTTGTTGAATAATACTGAAACAGTGTCTCTTTAAAAGGATTTGATTATAAAGAATTTCAGAAAAAAATTTTTTGAAGGCTTCTGGCTAAATAGGAAAAAAATGAGCCCATGTAATGCCATGCCTCATCACTAGTTTGCAATTAATGCCCAGTTATGTACCTACTTACAACAGTGTGGAGAAATTCATAATTTTGAGCAGGCGTGGGAATGATAGGCTTATTGGTGATCAGAGGCATTTATGGGGTTTCTGGAAATTAGGAAGTATGAGGGAAAATATTCACAGATAAAAGAGAGCTGAGGGGAGTTCTCCTTGTGGCACAGCAGATTAAGGATCCAGTGTTGTCTCTACAGTGGTGCAGGTTCAATCCCTGGCCCGGAGTAGTGGGTTAAGGATGTGGTGTTGCCACAGCTGTGGTGTAGGTTGAAGCTGCAGCTCTGAATCAATCCCTGGTCTGAAAACTTCCATATGTTGCAGGTGCAGCAGAAAAAGAAAAAAACAGAGAAAACTGAGGAAGCCCTGTAGCGTGGGAAGGATTCCTGTGGTGCAGCTAGGGGTATTTTCTTAGCACTGATTTGCAAAGTCCCCAGCAGCAGAACTGGCTGCTGTGCAGAGTGGGAGTAGAAGTTTGAACACAAAGCAGCAGCATTCCCTAAGGAGCTGACAGTGGCTCAGTTCTAGAAAAGTTCTCCATACTGAGTACCTCTTTACTCTACCACTAAGGACCCAGATAACCTGTCATTTAGCTCTCAGGGCCTAGGATAGGGACAGAATGAGAATAAAAATAACAAATCTTTGATCTCTAGCAATAGCTGTGGCTTTTCCTGCTCATACTAGTACTAGGAAATGGCCCTCAATGTTTTCAGCCCCCACAGTCTACAGTGATACTTGACAGTCACTATTTTTTGTCCAGAAATGTTTGCTTACAGCCAGCTCTCCCAATAAAGAGAGAAGCCAACTGGGGAAATAGCCTTGACAATATGGCAGCAGAGGACACCCAACACTAGTTTAATCATCCAAGGCTGTCCTAGGAAAATACAGAAGGCTGTAGAAAAAGTAATACCCATTTGAAGAAAATCCAGAGCACAAAATAAAAAGACCAGTATAAGCAAAAAAGGACAACAGAGCACAGAGGAAAACAAGGTTAAAAAATAAGCTAAAAATTGAATTATGTTCTGATCAGTAACTTCAGAGGGATATATTAAATCAGTTGAGCAAGAGTCAACAACCAATAAAGAAAAGCAATTACAGATTAAATAGTATTCTGATTGACAAAATTACAGGAAAAAAAAAAAGATGTGCCGAAAATACACTGAGAAACTCTCTGGAAATTTAAAAGAAACAATAAGGTAGTTAAAATCCTGGTCACAAGAGTTCCAAAAGGAAGAGGAAGACAATAAAGGGAAGAAAATAATCAAAGCAATAATAAAAGAAAGTGTTACAGAGCTGAAGTGAGGCAAACATATTCAGACCCAAAAGGCCCATTGAACTGCAAACAGAACAAACGCAAACAGACCTACACAGAGTTCTATAAACTGAACCCACATAGAGTGAAAACCTGAATAAAAAACTATTAAAATGATTTACCTACAAATGAATAAAATGTAATAAAATCGATTTTTGTGCCATTAATGCAAATCCTAGAGAAAACTTGAAAAAGGGAAAATTACGTTCAAACACAATAATTTTGAACCAAGGGGAATAATCTATTTGGAAGTTAAGATAAAGATTTTAGGTAGCAATAGACCAGAAAAGAAGTTATTTGCAAAGTATATTTGTTGGAGTTCCCATTGTGGCTCTGTGGGTTAAGGACCCAATATAGTTTCTATGAGGATGTGGGTTCCATCCCTGGCCTCGCTTAGTGAATTAAGGATCCAACGTTGCCACAAGCAGCATAGGTCGTAGATGCAGCTAGGATCTGGCATTGCTGTGGCTGTGGTTAAGGCCTCAGGTGCAGCTCCAGTTTGACCTCTAGCCTGGGAACTTCCATATGTCACAGGTGTGAAGATAAAATGAAAGTATATTAAGTACATTTGTCCTTTAAGTCACAGTCTTTTAAGGTGTATGTTTTTTTCCCTTTCATACAAAGTGTCATTTGTATGAAACTGTTTCTACCTGTATTTGTGTCATCTAGTCCCAGAACACACTTTCTGTCCCTTCTACTAGGAGTTTGGGGCATAGAATGATTTTGGGGTCACTCCATAAATTTGGGAGATAAATAAGCACCTAACTCAGCTGATTTCCATATGAGAATGAAAAGGAAAAAATTTTGAAAAAAAGAGGTTTTATTGAGCTACCACCAAGAATTGAACATTTTATGATATTCTCAATTTTCAGGACAGTACTGTCAAAGGTTGGAGTCATGTGCCATTTACAGATGACAAAATTCAGGAACGTTCAGTGGATTCACAAGGCTACAGGCTCTGTTCTCCATGTCTTAATTTCTCCCACTATCCCATGATGCTAGTTTTGACTTGAAAGCCTACTGGGATTTGAAATCTGAAAGATTGATTGGCAAAATATTATCTCATTCTGGAAGATTTTTTTCTCTTTTAACAATCTGAGCCAAATTAAAACTACACAGCCTGTAACGTGTATTTTCTTTGGATCATATAAGAGAACCAAAGAGATATCCCAACAGTCGCACATGCATTGGAGGAATGATGGTGCCCCTCCCACCCCACCCCCTGCGCCCAACTCTGCATGTGTTACAATAAGTTAGTAACAGATGTGGCCTCCTGAGAAATTTCAAGTGAAGTTGCTGATAGAGAACTTGCATGGGTTAGATGACAACAAATGCTATTTTGTTGTCATTCTTTGTTTTTCATTTCAGCTTGTCTAGAATATTAAAACAAGGCTACTATGCTGACAGGAGGATAGTCAAGAAATCTACTCAAAGAGTATCCAAATTAAAAGCCATAAGCCAACACAAAAATCTAGATGATTTTTTATTGCTATATTTGCAATTAGTTGGTGAAGGGGATCTCTGCCAAAATAACCGCACCTAGCACTCATCCTCCTAGGGACTGAATGAGCTACATAATTTGTAGAGCCCAAATTAAAATGAAAACATAAGGTCCTTTTTTTGAAAATGATTAAGACTTTAAGACAGTGAGAGCAGACAAGTAAATGTGGAAGCTTTCTAAACAGGGGCTCCCTGGGGCTCATGGGCCCATGAGGCCGACCTGCTAGGTAGGCAGCAACAGGTGGTGGCTCTGAAGGTGATTGGGATCCCTAAAGAAGGGCATACAGGAAATGTATTCTGCTCTGGACACTAAGCATCCTTGTCTTAATGTCCTGAGCTTGCTACGCTTTACCAAATCTTTGAATAATAAAATTTATGAGTGATCTGTCACTCAAACTACTTTAAACAATTCTGCATACCAGTAAGCTTTCTTTCTCTTTTAGGAATTGTCAGCTATGTTTGCAGAAGGCTCTCAGTTGGGACACCCAGTCCTCTTCCATTCTTCCTTTGCCTTTATCTTGTGCATCCTGGAAGTCAACTTTTTCCTTTTGTAGTCAGTGATTGCACATTTACCGACCTTTCCATTGCATTTCTGTAAGGAAAGCCCCAAGTTATATATATTGCTATCCACTTATTACTATTACTCTTATTATATTACAGAGATATATGTAACTGCTAATTTCAGAGAAACCTACATTCTGCCAATGGTAGATCCTGATCTCAATTTTTTCTCCAATATTCTTTGCTGCCTTACTCTGTTATTGCTTCAAGTATGTAGACAGGACACTGAGGAACAATAAGGGTGAGCCACTTAGCAGAATCACACAGTCCCTTTATTCAAGTGCCAGCTATGAGTCCTAGTCTTGGAGCACCTTCGCTGTTGTGCTCCTTCCCCAGCCTAGCCTGTCTGAGTTAACTCCTATTAGTGTAGTGCATGGATACGGTATTAAGATTTAGATGAGAAATTATATGTAAAGGGCTGCTCCTAAAACTCTTTCTTTTTCTGCAACCCTAGTAAAAAACTTCTTCTATCCTCAAACACTTTTCCTATGAAAGCACTTTAATGCAATGTATTACAACAACGCTATGATCCTCTTGATATAAATACATAGAAGACAGGCTAGGTCCATACAATATTCTGGTGAATAAATCTGTTGCATTAATGTGATGATTTGAAATGTTTACAACAATTAATTCTTACATAGCACTTCGGCCTGTCAGGCATTTTTCTAAAGGTTTTACTTATGCTAACACATATAATTCTCACCACAAGCTTAAGAGAATAGGTATGCTATTAACCCCTTTTTACAGATGAATAAACTGAAGCACATAACCTAATTTTCCCAGTTAATGCACTGATATCATTGATGTTGTGCCACTTCCTTGCCGGGGATTTATTAATCATTTTAATATAAACCTAGTCTTCAATTCTCATATAAATACACTATTTCTGCTCTTGTTTTGACTTAGATTTCTGGGGTCCTTTTTATGTCTAAAATTATATGATGTTGGGGAAGAAAACATCAGTTGCAAACGACATTCAAATAATCCCCATTAACTATCAACAATGTAATTATGTATTATTTTTACATCACTGTTACAGGTTTTTTACTTAAAAAAAATAAATGTTGCATATAAAATGAGGAAATTTTGTCCTCATTTAATCCTTACTGTGAATATAGGCACAATGATTTCATTATTCTGAATCTATTGATTGCTCTTGAAATGTCCTGCTTCTGTAATTAAGACATGCTGTAATCAACCATATTCAAAGCCTTTCCTTCAATAACCTTTTTGGCTTTCTTTTTCAGTTGCCCTGCTTTAAAGATAATAGTGCCTCACACAATATGAGATTTTCAGGTACAGCATGGTTTATTTGGGTGTTCTTTTTAAAGAAGCCTGATTCAAGGTAAAATGTGTTTGATAATGTTTCCCTTAAGGGTAGCTTTTTATATTGCTTATTCATCCCTCAAAAACATTTCTCTGTTGGGTGACACTGCATAAATTAAACAGTGCCTATTTATGTTATAATTAGTTATATGGTGCAGTATCTTAAAATAATTTCTGAAAAGAAAATTGTTTTTTCTTTTAGAGAAAAATTTGTTTAAATGTTCATAATACTTAAAACCATTTGGCTGAAAAAGTCTGTAATTAAAGGGCAAAATGCCACATTCATCCATCAAAGATACCGCTATAAAGTATTAGCTAATATAAATTCCTTGGAAAACATGATGTATAAAAAAATCAATAACTTTTCAAAACATTTTTAAAATTCTAAGAATATTCTTTAGTCTTTTCAAGCTGTGTTCCCTTCCTATGTTTCCAAAAATTACATACAGACATCTACAAACACGTATGCATATGCTAAATAACTAAAATTCATATTTTCTATGTCGAGTATCTGCTTTGGACTTTCATGTATTTGTAGAAATATAGTGAAAAACAACTTTTTTCTCTGCAAGCAATTGTTTTAAGTGGAATAAAATACAAAGTAAAAACTGGGAGGAAATATTTGTAAAAACAAATTGACCAGGTCCTCCAAAACAGAGGATATAAAGATCTCTCTAAATTCAACAGTAAGAAATGGACAAAAAATTGAAAAGACACTTTGCCACAGAGGATATATGATGACACAGGCACTTAAAGACGTTCATCATTGACCATTCTAGAAATATAACCTAAAGACACATTGAGATACTACTATAAGCATATATAAAATGACAAATAAAAATACAGACAATATCACCTGCTGATGAGGATGTGTGACTCTCATGTATTGCTGATGGGAATACAAAAATGGAACAGTTTCTTGGCAATTTCTTAAAAAAGCTAAACATGCAATTTAATAGGGGAAATGCTAGACACTTTCTTATAAAGCTAATGCATAATCTAGCAATGGTACTTAAGCGTATTTACTCTAGAGAAGTGAAAACTTATGTCCACACAAAACCTGCCCATGAATATTCTTTAAAATTTAATCTGTAATAACCCCAAACTGGACACAACCCACACAAAGATCTTTCAATAGATAAATGGTCAAATAAACTGTGGTATATCCATACAGTGGACTAGAACTCAGCAATAAATGGAACAAACTATTGATATAGACAACAGCTTGGTAGGGTTGCAAGGATTTTTCACTGGGGAAAACAAGCCAGTCTCAAAAGGTTACATACTATATGATTCTATTTATGTAATGGTCTTGAAATGTTAACATTCTAATGTTAGTGATGGAGAATAGATCAATGGTTACTAGGGGGAGGGGAGGGGAGGGGATTCTCGTAGAGAGATGGCATGAAAAGGGTTATTTGTGATAATGGAACAAGTCCATATCATGACTGACTGGTAGTTATAAAAATCTACCTGTAGGATAAAACTTCACAGATTCATATACCAAAAAAAAAATGTTTTTATTGAAAAACTGGTAAAATCAAAGTAAGGTCTATATGTAGCATATTCAGTATTGCACAAACATCAGTTTCCTGCCTTGAAAAATGTACTGTGTACATATAAGATAGATAAAAAATACAGACAATATCAACTGCTGATGAGGAAAACCTGGATGAAGGTTATACAGAAACTCTCCATGGCATTTATGCATCTTCTTTAGGTGCACAATTATTTTTAAACAAACATTTTTTGTCTCACTTGTGGTAGGTTGTAAAATTTCCCTTATAAACCTGTGTTCCACTTTTCCTTAACTGGTTTATGGGCCATATTCCTCAAGTTCAGCAGAGAACTAGGTAGATAGACAGGTGTCCATTTCTGCCTTAAGCGCTCCCATTTTCCTGAGACTGTTGAATTTCATAGTAAAATGCATTGTGTAGAATGGCTGTTTTGTGAAAAATCTATTATAGTATATTTTTCCAGGCAGAATAATTACCTAACAACAGGAACAGCATGTTACAGAAAACTCACTATTATCTTTTCTGAAAAGAAACAGAACTTTTTAGAAGAGAGAGGAAATAAATCAACAGAGCTCACCAAGCAATATGTTTTGGGACAAAAGAAGTTTAATAAAAGAGACACCATGATGGCTGGCTCTTTGTTATGGAGACTAATGATTACTGTTAGGATAAAGGGCAAATCATTATGAGAAATTTTAGGTAATTATTTCGATGTATTATTTCCTTTCATATTGAAGACCATATCTGACTTCGATGAGATTTTTTAATATGTGCTTCAAAAGATTGAGAATAAGAGAGAAAAAAAAAAACCAAAAACTTAGAGTATGATGGCAGAAAGTATCTTCTAAGTAATTTTAAGACAATAGCTTTAAGTAGTAAATCTATGGCAATAAAAAAGTCCTGATAGTTACAATATACACTATTACTTATGAAAGAAATAACTGCTACATCCTTGAATAAAATACTTTGGGGTGTTTTATCTTCAGCAAATATTTATTGATTTCCAGGTATTTTGCTAGACATTTGATACTGAAATATGAATAAACATGGCTCCATTCCTTGAGAAAAGTATATTTAAATGGATAGAAATACAATACCATTAACATATTGTGGTGGATTGAATTTTGTTCCCTAAAAATATAAGTCCAATCCGACTCCTAACTCCTGGTTTCTGTGAATGTGACCTTACTTAGAGACTGGGTCCTTGTAGATATAATTAATTTAATGACCTCAGGATAAACTCATTGGATTTAGAGAGTCACTCCTGAATCCATTGACTGTTGTTCTCAAAAGCGGAGGAGAGGACACAGATACAGACAAACACACACACACACACACACACACACACACACACACACAGAGAGAGAGAGAGAATGAGAAAGCCCATGTGAGGATGGAGGCGAAAACTCTATTTTATGTCTTTTTTGTCCTGGGACAAGCAAATATCTTTTCCCGAGAAAGACAGATATAAATGGCAAAGAAAAAAGAAAATAATCCTCTAAAATTTCATAATGGAACTGGACCACTGACTTTCTGCTTTCTTCTATTGGACAAAAAAATTCAAAACATAGTGAAATGTATTTCACGCTTCATGAGGGGAACTTTGAATTTCATGGAAAAGGTCATGAATGCAAGATTTGTTGAAAAAGGCTGGTACTACAATCAACCATACTTGGCTACAAGGTACAACACATTGCCGCATTTTCTCTTGTATTTCAGAACATCTTTTTCCCTCAGATTCTTAGCTATTCTTTCTCATCTCCTAAATTTCTTTAGGAGCTGCCTTGGGGCTGTCTTTGCACACTTTTTATTTTCTATGCACCAGCTTTTTAAATTTTCTCAACTAGTTTCCTAGGCCACAGGTAATAAGCATTCCATAAGAGCAGAGATTTTTTTGTCTTTTTGTCTTTTTAGGGCCGCACCCATGGCAAATGGAGGTTCCCAGGCTAGGGGTCTAATCGGAGCTGTAGCCAACAGCCTAAGCCAAAGCCACAGCAACACCAGATCCGAGCCACGTCTGCAACCTACACCACAGCTCATGGCAACACTGGATCCTTAACCCACTGAGAAAGGCCCGTGATCGAAAACACATCCTCATGGATACCAGTTGGGTTCATCATCTCTGAGCCACAAGGGGAACACCAAGGAACCTCTCCTTTGAACTCTAGACATATATCCCACTCCCTCTTTGAGATACGAAATGACAAATTTCTTTTACGAATTTCAAGTTAAGCTTTGAAGACTAAATCACAAGTCCTCCCTGCCCAAATATTCTACAAATGAGCAAATGGTAAATTCATCTTTCCACCTGGTAATACCTAAAACCTTGATTTTGTCTTTGATTTCTTTGATATTTGTAATACATACGTATATGTCTTTAACCACTCTGGAAGTTGATCTGGCAGTTTCTTATGAAGTTAGACATGTTCATAGCATCCTTTTTGCATAATAGCTCCATGCTGAAAACAACCCAAATAACTATTAATGAGAGACCAGATATATAAATTTTCTATATTCATGCAATAGAATACTACTCAGAAATAAGAGAGAAGAAGCTGTTGAGTATGCAACAACATTGATGAACCTCAAAAAAATTATGCTGAATTAAGGAAGCCAGGATAAAAGGAGTACATATGATTCCATTTATATGAATTTCTGTAAGAAGCATAACTAATTTATGAAGAAAGAAATCAGAACAACCTTTGCCTCGGGGTCACTGATGGACTGGGAAGAAAAATAATGAATATTTCTGAAATGATGAAAATGTTTTAGATATCTATATAGTTGTGTATTATACATTTATAAGCAATTTCCAAAATTCTCTGGATATTAAGCTTTGATGTATATATTTAAATGTATATAGTTCATAATTCAATAGAACAGTATCATGACATATATATACATATAATCATGAAACATATTGAAATAAAATACTTAGAATAATAGCCATGAAGTGTAATGTGTTGAGCATTAATAATACTTCAGAAGTTCTGTGTGTTCTTGAATGTGCCACCTACACTTTTCCCCAAAAGTGAACTGTATAGTGAGATATGTGTTGTTTCTTCCCTGTTTTTTAGGGAATCATTCATAATATAATTAAATATGTGTTGTGTAGATTTGCATGTCATAACTTTATCATCCTATGTCATACTATATATATGATTCTGTAATTTGCTTTCATGAGCCAAAGCAGTCAAATTTAATGTGATCAAATTCATTGATCTTTTTCTCTACAGTTTGAAATTTATATTGGTTGTTTTTGTTTAAAACTTTCAATGCCACTTTGAATATATGAAAATATATTAAATAAAGTTTTAAAGTTTTGCTTTTCATATTTCAGTGCCATGACCACCTGGAATTGATTTTTATATATGATATATGGGAAGGATCCAATTTCACTCATTTTCATTTGGATAACCATTTGTTCCAGCAGCAGGTATTGAAGAAGTCACCTTTGCTTCCTCTGAACTACACTATTCTATTATATCTCAAGTTTCCATATATGTGTGTTTCTGTTTCTGGAATCTTACCATGTTGCACTGTTCTATTTTTTTTATCCTTTTGCCACTATAATGCTGACCTAATTTTAAAACATCGTAATAATCATTAATAACTGACAGGAAAATTTCCCACAACCCCTGCCCATCTCTTCCTTATCCTTTTTTTTTTTTCAAAAGTGCCTTAACTATCCTTCAGTTCAGATTTTAGAATAGCTTGTCAAGTTCCATTATTATGGATTTTGATTTTTATTATATTAACTGTACACATCAAAGTGATAGAGTTATAACTCCATTATATCGAATATTCCTATCCATGATACATGTTTAAGTTTATTTAGGTCTGTTTTAATGTGAAGTGTGATATTTTAACATTTTCTCCATAAATATGTTACCCAGTTTCTCTCAGAACTTTGTGTAGGTGTCTTATATCTTTGTTCCAGTGTAAATCACATTTTTATATTTTTTCTACTTGTAATTGTTAGTAAACATGCAATTAACTTAACCTAAATTATTGAAAAATATACTCTCATTAATTTGAATAATTTGTTTGTACCCATTTTGAATGCTTCATGTAATCAAACATATCATCTGGGAATAATTAACAGACATGAATCTTGCCTTTCAATTACCTTTATTTCTTTTTCTTGTTTTATAGCACTAGCTAAAGGATTCCAGTTCAATGATCATGAGTGTATTTTGTTGTTCTTGATTTTAGAGGACTTCTTTTCTAACATTTTACTATTAAGTATGATGCTTACTAGTGATTTTTCTAGTTATCCTTTTATCAATTTAATGTAATATCTATCAATTCCTTGATTGCAAAGATAACTTATCAACAGTGGGTTCAGAATTTTCTCAAGTGCTTTTCCATTTCATTCATAGAAAATATTACATGATGTTTTGCCTTTAATTTGTTAATATGGAAAATATCAATGAGAGAGTTTCTAATTTTTAAACAAAATCACATTTTGTTTTACTGGCATAAATTCAAATGATTATATATTCTCTGATATTTGGTATCAAGCTTATTTCTGGTGTCAAGACTCTTAACATGTGTTTGGTTATATTTTGTCCTTTTTTGTTCTGTGAATAGGTTTGTGTAAGATTGAAATAATGTGTTTAAATATTGTGTACAACCACCTTATTAATATTTGAGATTGGTAGTTTCATATTTGAAATCTTTTAAATTATTTTTCACTTCACTTGATGGTTATTATACTATTAAATTTACATTTCAATTTGTTTTCTTAGTTGGAAATTTGTGGCTTTTTGTCCACAATATTTCGATTAATGTCATTTTAGTCCCAAACACAGAGGGCATATACAATGCTCAGTTGTATGTGTCAACTTAACTAGGCTATGGTGTAAAATTATTCAGTCAAATATGAATCTAGGTATTGGTGTTGAACTATTTTGCAGATGTGAATAAAATTCTATAATCAGTCAACAAAGATTATTCTGGATAATGTGGGAAGACCTTATCCAACCAGCTGAAAAATATTAACAACAAAACTCAGGTATCTCAGAGAATGAAGGAATAACTGCAGCATTGGCACCTAATCAGGATTTTCAGTCTTTCAGCCGATTTTAAGATTTTTGGACCTGCCAGCCCCTATTTTTGCATAAGTCAATTATTTGTAAACTCTCTTCTTTTACTGGGTTGTTTCTCTGGAGAATCCTGATTGATATGTGTCTTACTTGAGATCTCTTTTTTCCGCTCTATCTTTGTCTTGCCAGCTTCCTCAGTCAGAAGCTGCTCTATGTCATGGCATCAGAATATATTAGACAACCAATTTTTTTTTCAGTATTTTTATGTGTTTGTCTTTTTAGGGCTGCACTCGCGGCATGTGGAGATTCCCAGACTATGGGTCAAACTGGAGCTGTAGCTGCTGGCCTATACCACAGCCACGGCAACACAGGATCCAAGCCGTGCCTGCAACCTACACCAAAGCTCACAGCTATGCTGGATCCTTAACTCACTGAGCAAGGCCAGATATCAAACCTGCATCCTCGTGGATGCTAGTCAGATTCATTTCTGCTGAGCCATGACAGGAACTCCCTTTATTCAGTCTTTCCTCCAAACTTTTCTTTTCATTTAGTCACCAGTCTCTGTAGAAATACTTTTCTTCCTCAGGAGTTCAGAGGAAGTGAAATCCTTGTCCCCACTGCCTTTTATGGAACCTAACAGATTGATATATTGAGACTTAATCAGAACCTTGTGTTTCAAACCTTCAATATATTTATCTTGATTTTGAGGCTGGATTTATCTTCTTTCCAGCTTGTATTAGAATTTGTGCATCAAAGTATGCTGCACTATCATCCTCATTTACTCTTTCTACACATACTTCCGTGTCTATGCATTTAGTAAAATGATATGATTTTTGCCTGCTCTGAGAAAAATAAGCCTAAATGATTTTTCCCTGAGTAGGCTCCTAGGATTTTCTTTCTATTATAAATGTTTAAAATGAAATGGAAGAGCTTGAGGTAAAAGTTTATAGCTCTGTACTATCTGAAGAATGAATTCTAGGAAATGGTTGACCAGTGAGAGCAAATAAACTATCCATTGTTTTCTCTCTGTGTTTTAACCTTCTACTTACATCAGATGTGTTGATACGGAACATAATAGTATAGGCTGCTGATAATGTGAGCTAAACATTTAATGGAGGATAAAAAATATTTTGAGAATCCTCAAGATTAACCTTGAATTTGTCTGTAAGCTAGGGTACTACATTGGGAAGGAAGAATTATAGACATATCCACTGGAATGACAATTAGGTCCTCTTGGATTTTTTATATTATTGTTATTAGTTTCAAAGCATTTCTTTTAAAATGTTACTGTGAGTCATGATAAAGAATGAAACAAATGCACATTAGTGCCTGACACAGGGAAAAAAAATTATCTGTGGGCAATTTACAGGAAGGATAGAATACAGAGAGCTGTTCCAAAGTTGGAAGAAGCCACAAACTGCTAAACACAGGAACACAAAGCTTGTAGAATGAGGATGGAGTTGCCAGGTTTGCCTCTCCAAAAATAATGTTCAAAAATACCATCTCTATATGAGGTTAGACTTGTGGTCTCCACATATAGAAAACTGAGATATGAGATGATCCATACTAATTTACCAGTGTCTGGCTTTGCGACAAGAACTCAATTTGTGGCACTTAGTTTTCACTAAAGCCTTGAAACAATATAGCTCTAAAGCATATGGAACTGTGTTTTCCTAGAGGCATTCATGTGACTAATATAGAAAAGGTCAGTCTAGATGGTATCAAAGTATTAAAAGTGGACATTATTTTTGGGAAAACAGTCATAATTGAAGATCTGAGGAAACTGCCGTATATTTGCTTGTTATTTTGATTTCTCAAAAGGTTAAAAATTGTGATGTTTCCAATAGTGTCAAACTTCTAATGCTTTGTTCAAACTGAAACTTTTTAGATGTACTTGGTATTCTCAAATTTCAATGTAGGAGTCTCTTCATGTTGACTCATTTTCTATCTGTTTATAGACCAAGGACAGCAATCTTCACAAAATAGCATATACTTAGATGTGAGAATTATGAAAAGTACAATTTCTATGTTACTTTAAATTAAATGCAGTTTTAAATACTTATTGTCTATAGCACACTATCCCTAACGCCTTTCTAAATGCACAGCAAGCTTGTTTTGTAATTCAGAGTGTATAGGAGTTCCTGTGTGACTCAAAGTGTTAAGGATCTGGCATTATCCCTGCAGTGGCTTGGGTCACTGCTGTGGCACGGGTTCGATATTCTGGCCCAGCAACTTCCATGTCCCATGGGTGTGGCCAAAAAAAAGAACGCATGGAAGGTTATTTTTTTGAACAATGCAAAAATTATTCTACTTTTCAATTAAAGTATTCATCATAAGCTATGGAGAAAAATAAAAGAAATTCACTAGAACAGTTAAATGCATAACAATGAAAAGACTACTTTTATAAACTGCCAAAAGTGACGAAATACAGGCACAAGTTGTGCTTCCTAGTAGACTTAATATACCCAAAATGAGATTTGTAAAATCTTTGACCTTTGATGTTTAGTGGACTCATCTCTGATAACATGCTTCTGACCTGGAATAATATGATTGATAGTATTTTTTAATTTTGTTTATTATTTTATTTAATTGAAATCAAATAAAAACAGAAGAAATTTATTTTAAATGCCATATCAGAGTATGGAAAATATGAACAGCTCTTCCTCAGAGCCTGAACTTCAACTTTTCAAGGTGACTCTAATCTTCATTTCCACAGAAAATGAGAATATATATTGTCATAATATGTTTCTATGGTAACTATTTTTTATGCTGCAAATAAACTAATGAATCTCATAAGAAGATTGCCCTTCATGGACTTTGGACAAATAACTGTGTCTTTTTGTTTATCTACTCTGAAAACTCTTCAATATCCATTATTTTGATCCTTACTCACTCAGTACCAAAAGGATCAAGGTTGTTTGAGGCTCTATCTACCAACATGTAGCTGACTGAGCAGGTTAAATAAGTTAACTACCTAAGTAGGAATCAATAGGCCAGAACTGACTGTCTTTCAAAGCATACTGTTCTTGGAACCAAGGCTTCCATGGCAGAAAGTGATATGGAATTTGGGGATGAATGCTGGAAATGCCAAGGAAAGAGAGAGGATTCTCTCATGCACTAGTGACCCATAATTACCGTAAGTGTGTTTAGTGTTATGGTATTTACTATCGACACAATTAAGTTCACATTAAAGAAAACACACAAATCAGAAAGACACTTTCAGTTTAAGTAGCAATGTTCCCAGTCTTGGTGCTGAGGTCTCCCTCTCTTGAACATGGCCTTGCACCTTCTTACCTCTCAGTGCCTCACTGTGCAGTGCAAAATGGGAAGAATAATATTTGTCCTACTCCCTTGGTAGGATTATTTTGAACCTAAAATAAGAGATTGAGACATATACTCCCACAAGCCAGTATATTCCTTGGTGACCGCTTCTGAAGGGTCTAGTGCTTTCAGTGACCTGAGAAGTTTTCCACCTGTCTCCAGTCTGGAGACTTGTTCCCAGAACACACAAATGTTCTTAGCCTAGAGAATTGGAAAGTCATCAAAGCCATATTCAAGATAAATTGCTTCTGATGATAAAGTTATCTCCAGTTTAAGAAACAGAAAGCCAATCGTGGCATATTTGAGCATGTCAGTCGTGTCCCATTACATTGTGGTCAGCATCTGAGGGAGATAGCAATTCAGTCTCCTCTGCAAAAGAAATATCCTCCATCCCCACTACAATCTCTTTTGTAGCAGTTTTGTAATATGACTCTCAAATTCTTTTTTTTTTGTTGTTGTTATTTTTTTGCTTTTCTTTTTAGGGCAGAACCTACATCATGTGAAAGTTCCCAGGATGGGGTCAAATCGCAGCTGCAGTTGCAGGCATACACCACAGCCACGGCAATGCTGGACTGGAGCTGCATCTGCAAACTACACTGCAGCTTGAGGCAATGCCAGATCCTTAACCCACTGAGCAAGGCCAAGGGATCAAACCTGCATCCTCATGGAGACTACATTGTGTTCTTAACCTGCTGAGTTACAACAGCAACTCCTAGCTCTTAAATTCTTTGATACTACTGTCATTCAGATCCTTTGTACCTGGATTAGAAGATGTGCAGTGAATTCTCTTAAGGTGAGCACTGAAAGGCAAAGTGTCATCAAAACACTCATACCTGGAGCCCTGTAAGGATATCTAACTATCCTAAAGGCATTTTGTTAGCAGCTGCCAAGCTGCAGGGAACCCTGCCCTGTAGGTCCAGCTGTCAGCTGCCTCAGCTGGGCATAGGTATCCCCGGTACCCTATGGTATGAAATCCTAACCCATCGATTTGGCAAGGATAATACAACGGTTGCTTTGAACAACTGTCACAGAAAAATTGTTACCCAGCAGTAGTAACAGCTACAGAAACTTTGTTCTGGATGTGAAATGACAAGATTCCCAGGCTTTGAGTTAATGCCCTAAAAGGATGAGACTTTGGTGTGTATGTGTTTATATAGGGGTGGGGTGTCTTGCATGTGAGAGGAATATAAGTAATTTGTAGTCCATGGACTCAGTGCAGTTATTTCCAAATGCAGTTCCAAAATTCTTTGACACTTCTCCCATTAAGAATTGGAACTTATGCTCCTTCCATTAATTCTATCAGTCTTTGACTAATGAAGTACACTAATGTAGTTCTGGGTAGTTTGTTATGCAGCACTTTTACCTGGGATATTCTTGTACTTTTAAAAGTCCATATGTAGGAGTTCCCATTGTGGTGCAGCAGAAACAAATCTGACTAGTATCCATGAGGACAAGGGTTTGATCCCTGGGCTTGCTCAATGGGTTAAGGATCTGGTGTTGCTGTGAGCTGTGGTGTAGGTCGTAGACACGGCTCGGATCCCATGTTGCCGTGGCTGTGGTGGAGGCTGGCAGCTACAGCTCCAGTTTGACCCCTAAGCCTGGGAACTTCCATATGCTGCAAGTGCAGTCCTTAAAAAAAAAAAAAGTAAAACTCCATATGTATTTATTGAAAAATAATTTAAATACTAAAAATGCACGTATTTTCAGAGTACAGTTTGATTAGTTTTGACAATTGCATGTGTCTGTATAACCACCTTTTTTAGGTTATGGAGCATTTCTAGTAAACTTTCTGGAACCAAGTGACCTTTTCTGGACCTAGTTTTATTTTTCTTTTGCCCACCCACAACCTATTCCATCCGGGCAACCGTTTTTCTGAGTTCTATTAAAATCAATTTTTTTATTTGCCAGAAATACTCTCGAATGCCAGTTTCACATTTTATAGTAACACTTGTAGCTAAATGGAGTGGGTGAAAGTTTCTGCCCACTGAATCTGTATAAATCATGTGAATCTCCACCCTCGCTTCCAGTCAGCTAACTGAATGTCTACCACTCAGGGCACAACATGGAAGGAGGTCAGGGTCATGGATCTCCATACGGGTGTGGCCCACTGAGTTTCACACTGGACTAGTGTCTGGGTGAGAAGTTATCTTCCGCTATGTTCATTTGCCATATTTTATCCATTGCAGCATATAGGCTTTTCTCAACCCGCACACCATACATAATAGGCTCTTAGGATCTAGGATCTTGTTATTTAAAGAAACAAAAATCAGCAACTCTGCCTTGTAAACTACTGAGAAACAAAAGCGTCTTGCTGAGCATGGAGTCAGAACAAGTCAAGTGAGTTAGCCAGGTGAGAAGGGCTGACTGCTTTGCGTAAACATAGGGAAGACCTCAGCTAGAAAAGTCAAGGTCCATTGGCTAGAGTCCTCCCACCCTCAGAGTTTTCATACCCTTGTCTGGCACTCTGGTTATCTTTCCTGTGCGTTTTCACTTGTATAATTCCAGTTTCTGTTAATATATTATTATTTTTTTTAATTTTTTTTTTTTTTTTTGCTTTTTGTTTTTTAGGGCCGCACCCATGGCATCTGGAAGTCCTCAGGCTGGGGGTCTAATCAGAGCTGTAGCCACCAGCCCACGCCACAGCCACAACAATGCAGGATCAGAGCTGGATCTGCAACCAATACCACAGCTCATGGCAACACCGTTTCCTTAATCTGCTAGCAAGGCCAGGGATCGAACCTGTGTCCTCTTGGATCTTTTTTGGGCTTGTTACTGCTGAGCCACAATGGGAATGCCCTGTTAGTACACTCTTTATTTAATTTCTACTATATTCAACAGAGTTTTACTCATCTAAGAGTCTGGACTCCTAGATGTTTACATGTGTTTAACTGGTTGATATAAATTTTAATGTGTAAAGAGTGACTTCACGTTTTTGTTTTGTTTTTTAAATTTAATTTTATCGGACTATAGTTGACTTACAATGTTTTGTTAGTTTCAGGTGTACAGAAAAGTATATCAGTCATACACATAAATATATCCATTCTTTTTTCCCATATAAGTTATTAAAAACTATCAAATAGATTTTCCTGTGGTGTACAGTAGGTTCTGATTAACCATCTATTTTATACAGTAGTGTGTATGTGTTATTCCCACCCTCCCAGTTCCTTCTTTCCCCCAACAGTTTCATTTATGTTAACCACAGATTTGTTTTGAAACCTGAGTTTGTTTCTATTTCGTAAATTAAGCTTTTTTTTGTATCATTTGTATTAGATTCCACTTATAAGTTATATCATATGATATTTGTCTTTGTCTGACTTACTTCATTCAGTGTGACAATCTCTAGGTCCATCCATGCTGCTGCAGATGACACTATTTCATTCTTTTTATGGCTGAATAATTGCATCGTGTACATGTATCACATTTTCTTCCATTCCTCTGTCAATAGACATTTAGGTTGCTTCCATGTCTTGTCTATTGTAAACAGTGCTGCAATGTACATTGGGCTGCATGTCTCTTTTCAAATTATTATTTTCTCCAGATAGATGCCTAGAAGTGGGGTTGCTGGATCATATGTAGCTCTATATTTAGTTTTTTTTTTTTTTAAGAAAACTCTGTACTGTTTTTTGTACTGGTTGCAGGGATTTACATTGCCACCCAACAGTAAGGAGGGTTTGCTTTTCTCCACCCCCCTCTCCAGCATTTATTGTTTGTAGATTTTTTGATGATGACCATTCTGACTGAAATGAGGTGATAGATTTTATGTTTTTAAAATTTTTTTCAACATTGCTTTTCAAAAGAAAATTATTAGAGAAACTTAATAAAAAACACAAACATTTGGAGTTCCCGTCATGGTTCAGCGGAAATGAATCCAACTAAGACAATGAGGTTGCGGATTCCATCCTTGGCCTCGCTCAGTGGGTTAAGGATCTGGCACTGCCATGAGCTATGGTGTAGGTTGCAGATGTGGCTCAGATCCCACCTTGCTGTGGCCCTGGCATAGGCCAGCAGCTGTAGCTCCAATTAGACCCTTAGCCTGGGAACCTCCACATGCCATGGGTATGGCCCTAAAACAACAAGAGGCAAAAAAAGAAAAAACTTTTCCCTTCAGTGTCGTTTATGTCTAATTAGTTATATCCATCCAAATATTATTGATGGCTAATACTAGGAATAGAAAAATCTTTTTTGAGATCTTTAAAATCTAGGATTTAATCACTAGTAGGTCATCATTTCCTGTTTATTTTACTGTGGTTCAATCTGAGGACTTAACGTGTTTGCATTAGCTTGTGCATATATCCATATTTATCCTATAAGTAGGGCATGACTAATTTTTAGTATTGTCTTAATTTTCAGTTTCACTCGTTATGGCAGAAAGATTTCAAAGCCCTTCACTTTTTAAGTTTAATTTTATTCCCTCAAGATATCAGAACCTTCATTTTTAACTTCAAAATGGAGGGTCAATAGTAAAAATAAACAACACTAAGTCTCTGTACCAAAAGAATTTGAGAATTATAATTTCATTATAATTTCTTTCTCTATGTAACTTAAAATATTATTCTACATTCTCTTCATGTTATCTGTGATATATTTTGTTTTAATGTAAACTAATGTGACCTTAGAATGAGGTCTGGATTTAATTTACACGGATACAAACCTTAATGCAAAACGAAGCTCTAAAATTTTAAGGCCAATGTGATTTTTTTAGGACTTGTTATTATGACTTATTAATGTCACAGATAGGAAGATATCCAAAAAGGATATGTGTACCTTTTCCATTGCATATCATTGTTGCTATATCCCTTCAATCAGGTGATCCAATAGTCCCACAAGTACAAAATATTTAAAAATCTAGAAATGTCAAAGTTCAAAATTACATAACATTGTGGTTGTATAATCTCTAGGAAAAATTGCATGAGTTGCTATGAGGATTAAATAAAATATGTTAAATACAGAAAGTAATTATGATGATGATTTTCAGCATTTTCCTCATCAATAATTTATCTTGAAAATGTCAAATATATTAAAAAGATGGAAGCAAAGTACACTGAGTCTGATATAATCATCGTTCACATTAACTGATAACATTTTGGTGTATCTGTATTAACATGCACACATACACACATACATTTTTTGTTGAAACATTTGAAGAATATATACAAACACAAAAACATTTTATGCCTAAACATTTAGCAAGTACATCCTAAGAAAAACACACAAGCACATTCTCCCGTATAAACACAATACCACCTGTCATATTCAGGAAATGTAACACTAACATCGTATTTGTTTGCAAAGTATAGTTCATAACCAAATCTACCAATTGTCCTAAAAATTTGCATTATAGTCTTAAAGAGCAATCCAGAATTCAGTCAGACAGAGGTCATCTTTTGCATTTACTTTTCATGGCTTTCTAGCTTCTTTTATTTAAAACTATTCTCCATCTTTTTGTCTCTCGTGATAGTATTATAAATAGTTATGGTAGTTTTGAGAATTCAATATCTATTTTTTTTTTATTATTTTCTCATGGTTCGACTCAGTCTGTCCTTTGGGACTCTAGGCCAGCAAGCATATGCAGAGGTGATGCGTATTTCTCACTCTTGCACCACAGGACAGTAACTTTTTGGTCTAGGTAAGTTTTTTATTTGTCTTGCCAGGTATGTAAGGTCTCTTGCTGTCCTGGGCCAAACTCTAGGGTTTTCTGGTCTCCCTAATGACCTCGCAGAATAGAATCTCTTGCCCTACTCCCAACTTTAGCTCTTCAGTCATTCTGCCCAGAGCAAGTAAGCTGAATTGGACTTCTTCCTTTGGTTGGCCGTACATAAACAACTGAAAATGACTACTCTCAGAGTTCCCGTCGGAGTTCCCATCATGGCTCAGCAGTTAATGAACCTGACTGACATTCATGAGGATGCAGGTTTGATCTCTGGCCTCGCTCACTGAGTTAAGGATTGGGTGTTTCCGTGAGCTGTGGTATAGGTCGCAGACTCAGCTCGGATCTGGCATCACGGTAGCTGTAGTGTAGGCTGGCAGCTGCAGCTCCAATTTGACCGCTAGCCTGGGAACCTCCATGTGCCACAGGTACAGCCCTAAAAAGACAAAAAAAAAAAAAAAAGACTGTTCTCCTCTTTGGCTCAAGGTCTAAAGCAATGGAGTATATCCAGAAAGAGAGTGGGGGTAATTCTTTAAAGCCTTCATCTCTGGTGTTCTCAGGACTCTGATCTCTGTCATCAGAATTGGTTATAGTGTTCCTTCATTCTTGGCTGCTTTTTGCTACAAATAAATAGCAAAAAGGGGGGCGAATAGACCTTGATTATTTTCATGTTTTTGGAGCTCTTATACTAGCCTTGATACTGAAACAGTAATTTCTCACTGTTTTATTCCATCTTTCATGCTAGTAAGATGTGTCTTTTTTTTTTTTTTTTGACTTTAAAAAATATCTCTGAGAGTTCCTGCTATGGCACAGTGGGTTAATAATCTGGTTGTCTCTGTGGTATTGCCTATTCCATCCCCAGCCCAGCGGAGTGGGTTGCTGCCACTGTGGTGTACGCTGCAGATGCAGCTCAGATTCAGTCCTGGCTGGTGATCTTCTATGTGGCACAGTGCAGCCAGAAAAAAAAAAAAAATCTTTAGAAGGAGGTTTGATTTAAATAACACAGACCACCAATATTAAAATGACAAATCAAATTTTTTAAAATTCTTTATTTTCAACTTCATACTTATACATTAGTTCATTATTTGTAAGCTATATACTGCTTTTTTTTTTGCCATTTATGTCTTCTTCTCTTGTCAATTCTCTATATTTGTACTCATGGTATTAATCTCTAATTTACAAAAACACATTTTTAAGCATTTTAGCCTCTGTAGTCAATGGTGTCTATATCTTCCCTGCAAATAAAGTAACTTCATGACATAATTAGTTTCCTGTTTTTCAGTCATCAGAGATGATCACCATAGTCCACTTTATTTTTCTAAATCAGTTCTGTGTGTTGCAACCATTAAAAAAGAGACATTTCAGAATAAAAAGCTAACATCCACTCAAATGAAAATTTATTAAAATGTATTCATTATATATACACAATATGCATTCTCATATTCACTATACAAACACTGAATTTAAAAAGTATACAAAACGTGTTACAGGTTTTTAAAAGTCGGAAATTCATTAGTTGTTTTACTTCTGTACTTTTTTATACCAAAGTGTATATCTTTTATCTCTTGATTTTGAAGAAAATAAGAGAGAATACTAAATTATATTATTTACATTGATTCCATATACATTAATATGCCTTGTTTATTAAAGTTTCCTTTTGGGGGTTATGCTCTTCAAGGGTCTTTCCAAGATATGATTTTTACATGATGAACCTTCTAAGGTTTGGCATGAATGAAAAATTTGTATTGCTAACATTTAAATGCTATTTAAATGTTATTTAATATGATTTTATTTAAATGTTCTAAATATATTATTTAATTATCTTTTTGCTTCAAGTGTTACTATTAACCAATCAAAATCAACCAATTTTATTCTTTTTATAGCTTTCAATTTTTTTTCTGAAGATTATAGAATACTTTCCCTTCATTTTCAAGGAAGAAAAATAAGCAAAATCCAAAAGCTCTCCTCCACTCCACCTTTTGAACACTGTACGTGGCCTTCTCTATCCCAGGCTGACAATCCTTCATAACAGTTTGCAAATTTATCTATTTTTGCAGTATTTCCTTAATTTTTAACATCAGTTTTCTTAACTTGTATATTTCCTGCTTTTTTTTTTTTTTTTTTTTGCTTCTCCTGAGATAGGTTTTATGAAAAGGGTTGAAGGAGTGAAGGAGTTCCCATCGTGGCTCAGTGGTTAACGAACCCTACTGGATCCATGAGGACACAGGTTCGATCCTTGACCTCTCTCAGTGGGTTAAGGATCTGGCATTGCTGTGAGCTGTGGTGTAGGTGGCAGATGTGGCTCAAATCCCACGTTGCTGTGGCTGTGGCTGGCAGATTTAGCTCCGAATTGACCCCTAGCCTGGGAACCTCCATATGCCATGGGTGCAACCCTAAAAAGACAAAAGACAAAAAAAATAAAAAAAGAAAGAAAGAAAAGGCTTGAAGTCTATGCTTACTCATAGGCTTACCACCTTGTTAGCCTGACCTACATTACCCACAGTTTTAATCAATCTAGACATCTGGAAAGAGCAATATGCTCATCTTTTCAGTTTTTCCAGTGCTCAATCCATTCTCACTCAGTGAGCTTGACTTTCTTCTTGTTCATTAAAATTGAATTGTTTCTCTTGATTTCATTCCTGGCTTTCATATTACTGAACAGAGCATGGTTCAACTGTTTAGTTCTCAAATTACAGCTCTAATTAGCTTATTTGCACTGTCAACCACTGAATTACCAAATCTTACTCCTGGCCTAGTTTTTGAGACCCCATTTACTTTGGGACCACAGTCTACATCCCTCAAACCTTCATTCCTCTCCCCTTTACTGTAGAATCTCCCTTAGCCTGCTGTATTGTTACTTGGGCTACATATGACTTATGCATAAGAAGTCTGCAATAAATATTATATGTTTCTTTAACTTATATGAAAAATTCTTCTGAATTCCACACCCTTGTAACTATTTACTTACTAGACCTTTCCACTGGCGTATCCCGTAGACGTCGCTAAGTCAGCATGCCCAAAGCTGATGTCATCAAGCATTCCCAAAGCATGATGCCAGCCCTGTGTACCCTTTCTTGGAAAATGAGAGTTTCATCACCTCAGTTTCCTAAGTAGTAAAATGTAGAGTCCTGGTTTCCCATTATACTTTACCCCCTTTCCCAATTATTCCAGTTCACTCATACCAAACTATCATCATACTTTGCTTCTGTCTTCTTAACAGTTTCTTGAATCTGTAAGTCTTTCCCCATTTTCATTATCCATCTTCTGGTTCTGGTGTGCATTCAATTTTGCTTGAACCAATGCCCTAGGCTCTCTTCTGTATTAACTTCCCATGAGTTCAATCCTCTCCAAGATATCCTCAACCCTGAAAACAAAATTCTAACAACTTAAATTCCTTACTCAAACATGACTAATAACTCCACAGTATACTTTTAAATCACTTACAGAATATACATGTTGTTTAAAGACTGGTCACCTCATCTCCCCTTTATGTTTATACTCTAGCTTTAAGGCCATTTGTACTTCCTATATCTCGTTATGGAACTACAGTACCTCTAGGGTTTTTCACATGGTGCTCCCTGATATTCATATATTATATTCTCACTTTACTCTGCTTTCTCCTCTCTCTCTCTCTTTCCTTTTTTTTTTTTTTTTTTTGTTTTTTAGGGCCACAACCACAGCATATGGAAGTTCCCAGGCCAGGCTTGGTCAAATCGGATCTACAGCTCTTGGCCTATGCCAAGATATGGGTACTGAAAGAACAACAAGGGCTGCTCCAGGAAACATCAGCTCATTCCAGGAAATGTCTGGTGACTGCCACAAGTAGTAGGGCCCAGGTGAGTAGCCCCCAGGCATTTCTAACCAATAGTATTTCAATCAATATACTGCAATATACTGATAGATGAAGAGGAAGACAGACCAGACTTCCTCTCTCCTTCTCTCTCTCTCTCTGTTTTTCTCACCACTCTATGAAGAGGGCAACAATCTGAAAGCCAGGAACCAAACATTCAGGCCTCCTGATCTCATATATCCAGCCTCCAGAACTATGAGAAATAAACTTCCGTTAAATCACCTGGTCTATGATATTTTGTTATGGCAACCCAAGCTAACTAAGACAAACCCAATCTGCAATATTCTCAGCGTGAAGTCAATAGAGCAATGCATTCAAATTTTTGAAGGAAAAATAACCTTATTTATAGCAAGTACAATCTTGGTGGTATTAGGACATTTCAGATAGGTGATAATTCTTAATGTTAACCCATACAGATTCTATCTAAAATTGCTATTAGCTATTGTTAATGATTATGGTTTCCCAACATTGTGAAATGCAATTAATGCCACTGAATCAATACAGTTTAAAATGGTCAAAATAACAAAATTTATGTTATACATGTTTTACCACAGTAAATAAGTTATTATTATTATTTGTTTTTTCATTTTTAATGGTTTCCTTTGCTGTGCAAAAGCTTTTGAGTTTAATTAGGTCCCACTGACTTTGTTTGTTTGTTTGTTTTCATTGTTCTTATTCTAGGAGGTGGATCAAACAAGATGTTGCTGTGATTTATGTCAAAGAGCAATCTGCCTATGTTTTCCTTTTGTAATATCTGTCCTTACATTTAAGTCTTTAATCCATTTTGAGTTTATTTTTGTGTATGGTGTTAGAGAGTGGTAAAATTTTCATCTAAAGACTGATAATCATAAGTAGCTAAATATGCACATGTATGTATATATGTACACATATATATTTTTGAAAATATATATATATCCCATATATATGCCAAATTCTAAGCATTTTTGGCTTACAAAAGAAATTGAAATGTAAATTAAAATTACCTTACAAAACAAGAAAATGTTTTATGCAGGCAAAAACAGTTTATAGCAAATGTATAGCTCTTTGCTATAAGCTGGCAAGACTGTCCCAAAATAGAAAAACTTGGTATACAAAAACTATAGGATACATTAAAACAGTCATAAAAAAATCTACCCCTTAAAAAGTAAACAGACGCATATGTTTCAAGAGTAAGTGATATCAAGCTCTCAAGGAACAAATAACTCCTACCTTATAAAAACTCTTGAGAACATAGAAAAGAGGTGGGAAGCTGTCCAAGTCATTTTGCAAGGTGTTTATAAAGACAGCTTTATTGTTGTCTTGGGACTTTAACAAAGACCGTAAAGCTGGAGAATGATAGTTGTCAGTCTATCGCTGTAGAACATTCCGCGATATCATGAACACTGGTGGAAATTTTAGCCCATCTCTCAACTTAAATCCTTAAAAGAGCAAGTGAGTAGATCGATCAGATGTGCTCCTTAGAATTCCTTTGGAAGGAATTGATCGAATGTCATGGAGCCCCAAGGCTTTCCCAGCGGAGAAGGGCTTCAGATAACTTTTCAGATGTCTGATGTGAGCAGACTGCAGATTGAGTCGTTCAGGAGCTTCCAGAAATTAGTGGGGGGGTGGCCAGGATGCATAAGATTTCTGTGATGCGTGGAATAAGATCCAGGCCTCAACCAGACTGAAATGAATACCTTTCAAAAGGGTTTTGCGAGGAGTGAGGCACGTGGAATTCAGAGTCTGTACAGGAAGAACTCCAGGGACTATCAGGACATAAGGGAAAAGAATCTGAAAATGAAAGGATATGTGTGTGTTTATTTTGCTGTGCACCTGAAACTAACACAACTTTTTAAGTCAACTATACTTCAATAAAATGTATTAAGAAAATGAAACAAAACAAAAAAACTGGATAATTTCTATGAACAGGCGATTTGCAGAAAAGGATTTTAAAGTGGTTGAGAAACTAAGAAAAACTTTAATACTACCTAGCACTTTATTATTACCTTTTGTACTCTCTAGGCAAATGTGACTCGAAAGAACAAAATACCACATCTGATGTTAGAGGGCTTAGATAGGCCTATATTTTACCCTCTGGAAACTGGGATATATTTATTCAATCAAGTTGAAGTGGTGGAGGAGATTTGGCATAAGATTTAAAATAAATTATAATATTAAATTCTCCCATGGCCTAAAAGCAAACCATTCACTTGGATCACTAGTTTTACATAGGTGTAGAAAATATCAGAGATGGTCTTTTTAAAGAATGTGATGGATTGATTGGTATTAGTTATATACAAGCATACCTTGTTTATTGCACCTTGTTTTAATGCGCTTACAGACACTGTATTTTTTGCAAACTGAAAGTCTGTGGCAAGCCTTTCGGTGCCATTTTCCCAACAGCTTTTTTTTTTTTTTTTTACTTTGTTCCTATGCGTTGTTTTCACAATTCTTGCAATATTTCAAAATTTTTCATTATTAGGAGTTCCCATTGTGGAGCAATGGGTTTAGCATCTGGCTTCTCCAGGGTTGTGGTGTAGGTCTCAGCAGTGGCTCGGATTCGATCCTTGGTCTGGGAACTTCCATATGTCGCAGGTGTGGACAAATTTTTCTTTTTCATTCTTATATTTGTTAAGGTGAGCTGTGATGCCACCACTAAGACTCACTGAAGTCTCAGATGATGGTTAGCATTTATTAACAATATTTTCTTTAAAAAATTAAGGTATGTGCATAGTTTTTTAGACAGAATGCTACTGCATGCTTAATAGACTGCAGTAGCGTATAATCATAAATTTTTAGATGCACTGGGAAACCAAAAAAGTAGTGTGATTGCTCTTTTCCAATGTCCACTTTATTGCCAAATGCCCTTTATTGCAGTGGTCTGGAACCAAACCAGAAATATCTCTGAATAAGGGAACAATATCATGGTTATTCTGAAAAACCATTTGAATAAAAAGTTGGAGAATAGTATTATTTTATGAAGGTATATGCATTAAAATACCTATATGAAACTGCGTAGGAAAATACATGAAGTGGGATACACAAAACTGATGAGAGTTGTTTCCTTTAGGAAGGGCCTGGAACTGTGGTGTGGAGGACGGGGTCATAGTGATGGTTAACCAATTATGTTTTCATTTTGCATAACAGTCAGTCAGTCACATGATGGCCTTAGTGGGTCAAAGGAGAAAGATCATTGGATCATCTAAAGTGATTCATGTGTTTTTTTTTTATCTTTATATCCTATCATTATAACTTCTACCACATATGCATTGCATTTGTAGATCGATTGATATCCCTAGGCAGGAGAAAAAAAAAAGCATGCTTTTCAATTCTTATTAATGTGCAGATGCAGGTTTACTCTTCACACTTTCCAGAGAAGTGGTCATCTGTGCAAGATTTTGTGGCCCGTGGCCATCATTGTTTTCAAATGAGTCAACTAACACAAGTGCACATTTTTTTCCTCGATGATTCTGGTATATTCTTCCTCTCTCTAGTTTAAAATCCAACTATTTTAAAACTTTGCCTAAAAAAATAGAAATTGTTTAGGACTGAGAAAAAGAAAGTTCAAACCATAGTAAGAAAATAAACTATCAGCACTCTAAAGGTCAAGGCATTTCACTCCTCTTCCCCTCATCAGTTCCACCTTGTGCTTTAGTGGAGAAAAAGCAGTCAGTTTCCAGTGTTGAGAGCCAGTTGCAGCATATGCTTCTGCACTTTGGAAAAAGGGGTGTCACTATCAATTAAATCTAAGATAGCAATTAAGATGTGGTGTACAAGTGCCGCATGGGCAGAGTTGATGAATATTTTGGCCTTTAAAACTTAACTTTGAATAATGTCCTGCAGGTAGAAAATTCAGCAGTTGTTATTTTCAAGGGCTGATCATTCTAATGTGTAATAGTCTGGTGCTTGTGATGATTGCAGGACCTAGGATGGGATTAAAATATGCCAAAAACCTACATACTTGCAAAAAAGTCAAATGTGAATCTACCCTTATCATGCATAAGAGCTCAGTAATTATCTAACGAGTTGGATTTCACACTGCACTCATTAGCATTACATATTAATGTTAATCTGATGTGCAGGTGTGCACATCTCAAGATATAGCCCATCCATGCAATGAAAGATGAGATCAAAGGGATGAATCTGTAAAATAATGTGTTATGTGAAGAATCTTAAGCACTTGGCTTCTGGGTGAAAAAAGGAAAGAGAAGTGAATGATAAAAGGGCCAGGCAAAGCCAGATCAAGGAAAGCCTTGTCTGCTAAATCAAGAGTCTTGGGTTTTACATTTAGATGATCAGTCTTCAGATAGGAAGGCTGATAGATACATAAAGACGTCCAAGTAGTACCTGACAGAGATTGTTTTACAGGAATCCATTTTGAAATCTTCGGTTTTGAGAACCTGAATTTCCAGGCAGTCTTCTTCTGAAACCGAATGAGAGCACTCCTGATCCAGATAGTCCTTCCCGCACTTCTCAAAAGAAAAGCACAGCCCAGAGATTAAATATATTGTTTTTACAAAAACCTCGTTAATGGTTAATGGATATGACTTAAATTTATTGGTCTTCCTGGTTTCCTTGCATTTTACATATAAATATCGAGTGCTGGAATGTTCTGAGTTAAAAGGACTCTTGCATTAGGGGTAGCTGAATCTGATCATCTTAAACCTCACTGGATTTTTTTCATGGATAACCAAATTTCTCAAGATATATTAAATAAAACCCAAGGGTGAAAAATTGTACATGAGTCTTTGAGATTGAGTGTGTAATATTCAATAAGATATTTAAAACTCATTTGATCAAAGTATGAAAGATTTATTCAAATTATAATAAATCTTTATTTCATCTTACAAGATATTTAATGTCCTCATCTCCCATTAATCAAAAATAAGCTTCTAAAATTGTGATGAAATATTTATAGTCAGGAATAATTCTTTGAGGGAGAATGAAAGCAAAATATTTTGGAGACTGCTTTTTTTAAATAGCTCAAGTCTCCTTTACTTTTTGTAGTTTTTGTATTTATTATTAAAGTGTAGTTGACTTACAATATTGTGCCAATTTCTGCTATACAGGAAAGTAACCCAGTCGTATATGTGTGTGTGTATATATATATATATATATATATATGTTCTTTTTCTCCTGTCACCCCTCCAATCCTGTTCTATCCCATGAGATTGGACACAGTTCCCTGTGCTATACAATAGGATCTCATTGCTTATTCATTCCAAATACGATAGTTTGTACCTACTAACCCCAAACTCCAGGTCCATTTCACTCCCTTCCTCTGCCCACTTGGCAACCACAAGTCTGTTTTCTTTGTGAGTCTGTTTCTGTTCTGTAGAAATGTTCATTCACACCATATTTTAGATGCTACATATAAGTGATATTATACGGTATTTTTCTTTCTCTTTCTAATTTACTTCACTTAATATGAGAATTTCTAGTTGTATCCATGTTGCTGCATAAGGCATTATCTCATTATTTTTTATGGTTGACTAGTATTCCATTGTGTATATGTACCACATCTTCCATCTGTGGACATTTAGGAGACTGTTGCAGTCTTCAATGCAGAATGCCAGGAAGAAGTTGTTTAGGTCAACTTGGTAATTGCACTTAACCTTGGGTGGTTGTGGGGTGGCAGAGGAAGTTCTATTATAATGTATTAAGCATTTAAAACTTATCACAGGAGTTCCCGTCGTGGCGCAGTGGTTAACGAATCCGACTAGGAACCATGAGGTTGCAGGTTCAATTCCTGCCCTTGCTCAGTGGGTTAACGATCCAGCGTTGCCGTGAGCTGTGGTGTAGGTTGCAGACGCGGCTCGGATCCTGCGTTGCTGTGGCTGCGGCGCAGGCCAGTGGCCACAGCTCCTGTTAGACCCCTAGCCTGGGAACCTCCACATGCCGCGGGTGTGGCCATAAAATGACAAAAGGAAAAAAAAAAAAAACTTATCACAAAATCTAAAAACAGATCAAATTGCTGCTTCCGTGGCTCCTCCACGTGTGCACCACTTCAGTTAGCTGATAAAGTTTCTAGAATCTCCAAGGTGAGGCAGGCAATGTGAACCTAGAACAGCTGTGTTTGTTTTGTTTTGTCTGATTTTTTTTGTCTTTTCTTTTTTTAACCACAAAAAGACCATGTTAAGTCATGATCTTCCAGTACTTTTAATTATTCTCCTTAAGTTAGAGAATACCAACTATGGAAGTTCTACAGGAAACAAATTTTTTATGCAATGTTTCTATAGCAAAGAATATTGACTTCCTGGAAAGTGAGTACATTATTTTCAGAATGAAAAATTTAATCGAAAACAGATTAAGAACCATTGTCAGAGGCTCTTAATTGCATCATGAAGAAAGTCATCCTTCCCTACACCACTTTATCTTCTTTCCTTCTCTTTTTTCCTTCTCCTTATCTTTCTTTTTCTCCTCATTCTTGGCCATCTTCTCCTCAACTTCATTTCCTTCTCTTTTTCTTTCTCTCCTCTGTAGCTGTCTTTGAAAACAATCTGCGATGCTGATTATTTCTATAATTTCATATTCTAAGAATTTTGCTCTTCATTCTTCCTTCTTGTGCCAATCCTCAGAGCACTCCTCCCATGACCCACCTGTAATTTACATGGTTTATGTCTAGAAATTTAATCGTGCCTCATAATGATATCACTGAGTGGTCAGATCTCTAATAGAAAGTGTGGGGCACATAAACTGAGAGGACATAGTAGCTCTTTGGACGTAGTAACCACCTGTTTCTGGGCAGGATAAAACACCTGGACATCTGCTCCACCTCCTGCAGAATTTTTGAAAAGACAAAAATTTTCAAGAATTTAAACATTTTTGAAAGGCAAAATGCCTGCAAAAAAATTTTTAATGCCGATTTTTAACTTCACCTGTCCGAGAAAACAAAAAGAATGGTTGTTTTAAAGCTGAAATTGGGAAGTACTTCTGTGACAATAATAGCCTCTGGCATAAAACATAGAATGGACTCTTCTTTTTTCAACTGGAAAGAATAATTGCAAAATAATTCATAGTTGACTTAAAGAAGAATAAAAATAATGAGTAACTCTTATTTTGAAGATGCAAACCTGGGTCTGATGAAGACAAAACTGCTTTAGGAAATCAGTGCTGAACAGAAGGCTTTGCTTATATATAAGCATTTCTACTTTTTTCAAAACTTTTTAATAGGTTATCAGATTCCTTTCTTTCTCCCTTTCTTTGGAAATGTGTAATTAAACACAATACTACCCTTTATCTTCTGCTGCAACGTTTTATATTCATAATTATAAATTCTCATTTGAAATTCAAGTTGGTTGGCACACAAAGTCACCTTGAATAACCCAATACATAAGATCAAAATTGTCACTTTAGCTTTGAGAAAAATCATCATCTTAAATCAAGTCAAACAATAATGGCCTGAAATTGTTGGCTGACTTACCTGCCATTTCTTTTGTATCATGTTTTGTAAGAAAATCTGACTTTCTGATCATAAAAGCAAATTTAAATCTCACTATCATTCTGTGAATCAAATACAAATATCTGATTCAAGGTAAGAATCAGAAAACCTTACGGCTTAGACAAATTAATAGGAAAAAACCTTTCTTAGAAGGCTTAAATCTTTTATTAATAAGTATGCTCATGTTGCATTCTGGATGTCAAAGAGAAAAGTAAATCTATATAGCAGCACTTGTTTATCAAATATAGATGCTCATAAAATCATGCATTTGGATATTTAGTGAAAGATCCTGAAATGTAATAAATGACAGTTAGAAATTATTATTTCTTATATTAATAAGGCAGGAGGATCAGTAACTAAAATACTCGGTTATTCTAGAAGTGTGGTATCATCAAATGGTTAACTGCAATGTTAATGCAAAATGTCAGTATTAATTGTCAAGGTTGTAAGGAAGTATATTAATGCTACATAAAAAGCACATATTGTGTAGCATACAATGCTGCACTGTCAATTCCAAGGCTTATTTTAAAAGAAAATAATTCTGAATTATGTTTTTGTCTCTGTGCTGTGACAGCCTAAACTGAATATGTTCTTTGGTTTTCAATCTAAAAATGAAACTTAAGTCAGTTCATCCGAGGGGAAAAGAATGGAAATGGAAAGCATCACAGGGAGTTTAGGACTATATTATAGTCTAAATTAAATATCAATTTTGCCTCTAATGTGAGCCATGGTTTTCTAGCTGCACAGAGGTGGAATTCAGCTAAAGCAGAAGCTAATTTCCCTGCTCTGTTCCTGGAACGCCAAAGGCAGAACGTTCAGCACCCCATCAGGCAAGACTCCCATAAAGCTAATAGATTTAGCAGAATTGAAAAGTAATGTGACCCCTGGAATTGAAAAACTTGCTGGCAAGGTAGAAATACCATAACCCTGGGATTTTCTAGCCTTGGTTCTACAGCCAACTCATAGGAGTTTGGCGCTGCAGAGGACCACCTGGTAAGAAACAGCTTTTCGGAGTAAGAATCCAAGACTCATAAGCTTTATCATTCAGTCAGGTTCACAGAGTGGACTGTGGACAACAGAGAACTGGGTGAAGGGAAGAGATACTGGAGTGGCGACCACTGAAAATTCCAGGGTAAATGGGAAGGAAATTCTGCAGCTGGTGATTTTGCTACTGAAAGTGGAGTCCCGCTGCTTGCCACTTTAAAGCCAATAAGGAGGCCAGGTTGGTGGAAAGAAAAGTTTGCTTTATTTCAGATGCCCCAGTGGGGTGACAGGGATGGGAGGTAGACTCCTTCCAAAGGCCAACTCCCTCCACTGACAGTCAGTGGGAAAGTACTTTTATAGATAGAGGGAGGGGGCTACATGCAGAAACAGCACAGTCAGCTCGGACAGTCATCTTGAAATTGGTCATACAGTAGTTTGACCGGTATCATTTTGATTGTTTTAAGCACAGTTAATCGTCAGATCCAGGGTTGATTATTTCCCATTTTCTGGAGGCAAGTTCTGGGATTTATGGCAGCCCATGGATTGGCTACAGTCTGGTCATCATGTAGTTAATTTCTTTCACTTGGTGGGGTTTCAATATCTCTAAGATAACTCATAGGATATAGCTCAGAATATTATCTATAGCCCCTGAGAAGGAACTAAAAGTCCTTGACTTGGCTTAATGATTAAGCTATCATTACTTGGTCTCATTTGACTGTTTTCCTTTGCTCCTGTATATTCTCACTTCTCTGATTAAACTTATTATTTAATTGAAGTTTTTCTACAGATAAAAGGCAGGCAAAGGACAGTGTGGGGAAGGACTACAGGGTCCTGCTCTGCTTCAATTTTCATATTTGTTTATAAGATTCTTCTCTTTCCTTTTCCTTCCCTTTCTCTCTTAGGAAGTGGTATAATTAAATACAATACTACTGTTGGTCTGCTGCTGCTACATTTTATGTTCATGAATATGCATTTTTACTTAAAATTAAGATATATGTTGAATTATAAAATCATAATAAATAATACAATATATGAGTTCAAAGTTGACATTTTGGCTTTGAGAAAATCATCGCCTTAAACCAAGTAGGCTATTTTGGGAAGGTCATAAGTGGGGTCCCCAGGGAAGACGGGACAGAACTACACAACTCTGTCAGTTGTGATGTGGGTAAAAGCCAAGTCACCGAATTTGGTAACCAGAGGTTATTAAGAACAGTTATGTTAAAGTCCCATTTCAACTTTGCAAATTAAAAAATGAATTTGGCAACTTCTGTATAATTCCTTAGGTATGAATGTCTGAATCCCATATGTTCCTGTTATCAAAATATCATATTTGATCATAAAGGCCAAAGGAACTCTCGCTTTGCACATCTGAATATGTAGAGAGAAAAAAGGGAGATAATTATCAGTGGCAAAAATGCTAGTAAATCCATCGAAGAAGATATATCAAAGTATAGCAAACCAAAATAGTTTCAACATTGACCTAACAAACTGCTGATAGCCTGAAGAAAAGCCCCTTTAGATTTTCCCTGGTTAAAATCAGACGAGAGGATGTCGCCTTTGCCAACAGTATGGGTCAAGCAACATCCAGTTATGATAAAATATTTCCCTTTATCTGCTACAAGAGTTTAATAAACTTCAATTCAGTATTTTTTTAATAATACAAGTTTAGATTACTTGGCAAATGAGTACATAACTAACAATTGCAATTACTATAGAAAATGTATTATGTTTTACAACCAAATATTTGAGACTTTGTTGATCAAACTCTGGGTACTTGACTTAAAGAAACCAATTATCTGAATTTGCTTCCTTAATAATAATTGTTAGATGATAAACTGTTCTGATTGAAAAGCCTTTTATGTTATTTATATAGGTTATATAATTTTTGGCTATGCCTATTACCTTTCTTATGATAAACATCTGACTTTAGAGCAGCTACATTTTGTGCTGTTCTTACGTGTAAATATAAAATATAAACACGTAATTAAATCATCTATACAATAAGTGGATATTACTAATAAAATTGTTATAAGTGCTATGGTAAAATGTGAGCATAGTAATTAGAACAGAAAAGTTTTACACCATTCAATTCATTAATGATCATTCTCTGATTTATTTTATTTATATTTCAAATATTTGCCAGTGGTGACTTAATCAGGACACTTGAAGTGTAGGCTGTTTAATACTGAAACACAGAAACACACATATATATACATAAATACACATATATACATACATATGCAAATATAACTTTTTAAGACTACTTTTTAAATATAGAAATAGAGGGAAAAAATAAAGGAGTATATAAATTGAATTATAATCTATGTTTCACTTTTACAATATCATAAGATGCTCCCTTAAGAAACTTGGTTCCGAGAGATTTTGCCTTAGAATTAGTAAATATTAAAGTGGAGAATTTTGGTGGTTATACTGTACCTTACAAAGGTCAGATGGGAGAGAGAGTTTGCTATCCTCCTTTGCAGAAAACTGGCAAGATCATTAAATGAAAAATTAAAACGTTTTTCAAAAAGCTGCATTTATATGTTAAAGCCATCCAAAGACTGTGTTTAATTTATGCTCCATTAAGGTATGTGGGTTTATATGGCTATCTATTACATTATTGAGACCAGTTCTAATAGCAGCTGCCATTTACAATACCTGGGAGATACCAAGCAGTTTATTAAAGTGCTTATTTTCACTAATAGGAAATATGATCACCAGCGATTTTTCCAGTGTTGTTAGCAAGGCAAAATATGCACTTTCTCTAGATTAGATTTGGAGGTCATTTATCTTTGCAGTAGATGTAGATTTACCCTTATTGTTTCAATATATCAAAAATAGGATTATGAACACTGTTTAATAAAAGGAATCTGCAGAAAGTGCAAAAAGTAATGTGCACACTGCCAGGGCTATTTGCCCAGGACAATAAATTGGAACCATGGCTTAACCCCATCTATGTCTCTAAATCTCTTATTTAGTTGACTTTTTATTTCCTTTTTTAGCAAAACCATTGAAACTGGAAAATACAGGTGTCTTCAGAAATCTAGATTTTGATGCAAAGTTTCTTTTCTGTAGCTTGTTTTGTTATTATCAAGCACAATACCAAGCTCAAAGGAAACTTTATTTTTCTTGGCTAATGAAGATAGGTAGCAGCTTGAACAAAAGAAATCAATAGAACCTTTTTCAAAAACTTTTGGAAACATTCTTAGATATTAAATATACTTCCAATTAATCCAGGATGTATCAGATAACTAAAAAGAATATCTATCCCTTCAAGGGATTTTCAATAATGTGGAAAATTATTTAGAACAACTACTGGCATTAATAATAATAAAAGTGAAGATAATTTATTGCATGCTGTCTATACAAAAACTATTGTGTCAAATGCTTTACCTAGAGTCTATTTTCTTACCCAGACAACTTATGGGGTTTATGGTAGACACTACCAACTCCAATTTCATACCTTTGCTAATTTCTCAATCTCCTTGTTCTAAGCACTTTATAGCTATCACACTTTCCAACCTGCTAGGGCTCAAAAGTCAAATACATTACTCTTGGATCTTTCCAAATATGATTTAGAAAGACAAATATTTGCAATCTAGTTGTCATCTTATGTTGTAATAGCAGAGTTACTTTTCTGTACATTACAGCAAAATGTATCCATATATAAAAAAATATTCTAAGTTTTTAAATCATCATTCTTTCCTCTTATAATTTCTGATTCAATTCATAACTGATTTTTGATGTGTCCCAGAAATTCAAATATTTTTATGATTTTTATGCAGAGCAATTCTCCATCTATAAGAATGTATATATATATACCCTCATGAACACCTGCATTTTATATTAGTTAAAACAACAACAACAACAACAACAAGATCATTAGCACAAAGCTTTCACTGCTACGTTTAGGAAAATGAATGCATTTGATTCTGATTCTAGCATTTAGTGATAAGGCAAGCTCGATCTGTATCTATTGAAAAAGAAATTCATGCCTACATGCGTACCCTAATTCAGTTGGCTTCTGTTGGTTATAGCTTAGAATATCAGCTAGAAATATCGTCCAGAGAGAGAGTTATCAAGTTTGCTATTAAAGATCACGTGCCTTCTAGAGTGGAATATCTGGACATCGTCACTCTGTCTGGATCTGGTAGAGGGGTCTAGACATGGGCAGAGTTCTTAAGGGTTTGGAAAGTATTTCCTCCTAATAGGAACTCTGAGATGACTTAATTGCCCTCACCCTGTCATTTCCCAGTCTACACCCAAAGGTCGAGCTATAGTGAATTGCATGAAATCATCTAGACTAGAGAGTGACTTGGACTTGAGACCTTGGGCTCTGTATCTGTTAAGTTGCACAGGCATCTTTTTCTTATTCACGCAGAGGCACTTGTAGTTTATCTGTGGCCCTGAATATTTTGCCTGTCATGTAACTATATGTATTATATTTTGGAGTGTGTAGCTCTTGTTTCCTCTATTTTTCGGTTTGTTTTAAATTTTTAAAGATTGCACTCTTCTTTCAATACTTTTTTAAATGACTATATTCTCCATAATGTAAATACATCCTCATAGCCTATCCTACACCCAATAATTTGTACCTTCCACTCTTCCACTCCCATATAGCCCCTCCTCCCTCATCCCAGTGGTAACTGGTAGTTTGTGCTCCATATCTGTGATTCTTCTTTTTTTGTTATATTCACTATTTTTTTTTGTATTTCTGAGATTACACATATATCATATAGTATTGTCTTTCTCTGTCTACTTATTTCACTTAGCATAATGCCCTCCAAGTCCATCCACGTTGCTGCAAATGACAAAATTTTGTTCTTTTTAATGGTTGAGTAGAATCCATTACATCTTCTTTATTCAACTATTGATGGGCAATTAGTTTGCTTCCATATTTTGGCTACTATAAATAAAGCTGCTGTGAACATTTGGGTGCATGTATCTTTCCTAATTAGTGGGTCTGGTTTTTTTTTTGGATATGTATGCAAGAGTAGAAATGCTAAGTCATGTGGTAGTTCTATTTTTAGTTTTCTGAGAAATCTCTGTATTGTTTTCTGTAGTGGCTACACCAATTCACTTTCCCATCAACAGTGTACAAGGGTTCTCTTTTCTCCACTTCCTCACCAAAATTTGTTATTTGTGTTCTTTTTGAGGATAGCCATTCTGGCCGGTATGAGGTGGTACTTCATTGTGGTTTTGATTTGTATTTCCCTGATGATTAACAACACCATTCTATTCACTCCTAAGCGAAGGATAGCACTAGAAATCTTCCTCACACTCCTTTTGCATTTCCCATATTTACAAATACTTTTTATATGGGGATGGTGAAGTTGATTAAATGAATGATAATAACTAAAAGAGTGAACCCAGCTCCTGTTTCACAGATTCCTTCTAAAACCTTCTCTCTCACACAAATTTTTAGTAATTCTAGGAAATATCCCACAAATGCTCACAAACAAGCCCACATGGTGCTGCAGTTGTTGGGGAAGCCACTTTTGGGGAAAACCTTCTTTTCTCCGGAGTATCACAGCATATTATGCTTTGCTGCTCTGTCACTATTCCTGGATAATTAACACATTTTTACTATCATGTCCCAACATCACACATCAGCTTCTTCTACCACTAAATTCTCGATAAAATGGTATGTGTTTTTTTTTTTTTACATTAAGTTCTGAGCTATGATCTGAAGATATACTCAGATGATAAAAGCATGATTAGAAAATATGGTTCTCTCTAAAATTTCTAACTGAAGAGTCCATGAGAGATGAAATAAATGTTTCCCATGATGATTTTCTGCTCTAAGCACAATGATACAGAACACTGGTCCTCAACCCTCACTGCCCAGGAGAATCACCTGGGAGCTTTTAAAATTCCAGATGCTCAGACAGCATCCAGGCCAATTAAATCAGAGGCTCTGGGGTGGAGCAAGGGCATCGGAAATCCGTCAAGCTTCCCAGGCGATTCTAATATGTGACTACAGTTCAGAACTCCTGATGGTGCAATTGCATTGTATTTGTGATACTATTAAATATGTGAGAGACCCTAGTAAATAACATAATGGAAAGAGTATAGATTACGTTTTTACTTTAATTAATGAATCACTAAGGTTTGACCCTCACATTTGTCTGAAAAATTCAAGGTAAAGGAACCTAACAATTTTAGGTATTTACCCACTCTAATTTGATCACATTCTTAAACAAATGCATGATAAGTGTACAACATACATTTTTATAAGAATGGAAACTTTGCTCTTAATAGGGCTCAGTTTCCTGCTGCCTGTTTCCCACTTAATGTCATAATCTTCTGTGACATCACAATTAATTCCTGCGGAGATGATTATAGTTACACAGAGAGGATTATGATTTCAGGAAAGTGATAAACAGCAGGAAGAGAATAAGGTCCTTTTGTGCTTCCCAAGCAATAGCAGCCTGGCAAGAATGAAACCCTACCCCCCCCAAAAAAAAAGAAAAGGAACAAAAAAAGTTACTGCAGAATATTATAAAATAGTATAAATCTGTAAATTTGTTTCTTTTGTGAAAGGCAATTAACTCCTTAAACAGTTATCTGTTGTTTGCACCAGCTTAATTACTTAAACTGCTAGTGTTTTGTCACCTCAATCAAGTATTTTATTAGTATTGCTTTAAATTAAGATTCCAAATGTACCTTGTGATTCAGATTTATCTGGGCCATTACTGTGGATATTGGCTATCTGTGACTGTTTAGCTTTGCAAATACCTCTGACTTTAGAACTATAGAATGGTGATGAAATAAATCGGGGCCTTCATGGAATGCATTTGCTTCCATTGAAGTTTTCAAGAATTAGATGATAAAGCAAGTGATTTTTTTTGTTTGTTCAGCTTAGTCCTACATTCTTTTGAATTAAGAATCTATCAGTTTTCTTAATTCCATAGCATAATATTCAAAGGGTTCTGCACAAAGGATCTACATCTATATTGTCGCTTAAACATTCATTACATTATTTGACCCACAAATATCTCCTGATATTATTATCTGTTTACATATCTAGAAAGTGGATATTATATATGGGATGAACATAGTCTCATATCAAATATGGCAGAAATAGGGATGGCAGAGTTGCAGGTTTGACAATTTATGACCTTTTAACCATATGACCATTTAACAAACACTGTTTCCACTTGGCTGGACCATTTGATGAGGTTGCCAATAAGGATATTTGAACTGTTACACTTTTTCAGAATTTTTATTTGTCTATGTGTTACAGACTTTCACAGAAGACCCATTCGAATATATAAGCATATATAATTAACCAGCTCCTTCAACTAATAATTTACATAGAAATCACATTTTAAGTTCAATGTTGGTTTTTTGTTTTGTTTTGACTTTTCAAAATTTTTCAGGAAAGCACAGGCATTATTTGATAGTTACACAAGCTATTTTCAGGCTTGAGGGTTTTAAAATTATCTACTTTCTGAGAGGCTCTAAGTTACCACCCCTAGAAATCTCAAATGTTATAATCAACAAATAGTTAATTCTTTTTCACAATTTTGATATTGTTCTTGAGACTGAAAATAAAAAGTATAAACTTTATAAACAACTTTAAGGAACCTGCAGAATGGCATTCTGTGAGGCTCTCTTTTTTTAAATAAAAATAACTTTCTTCATAGTTGCCCAAATACAATTTTCATTCTGAAATCTTTTCAGCTTTGAAAATTTCCTAAATTATAATTAATTGATTTAGATCTTGCCTTGATAAAAGAATCCAAGCAGATAAGATTAGTTTCTTAGTCTCTAAGTATCTAACTTACCCAAGAGGCTATTCTAAAATGTTTGGCACTCAGACTCCCATCGATTACAATTTATGTAAAGGATCTGTTTCTCTCCAAAACTACTGAGGAAGTATAGCACATACACAAATCAGTGGGCTGGTGGAAACAGATAGAGCAAACTCTCTTCACGTGCACCGACATGAAAGGTGATTTAATTATTTCTTTTAGAAGTTTAATATGCAAAAAGTTAACTTCTAGAAATATTGACCATTGCCAGATGGCTATGAAAATTGTTTTTCATTAAATTGGACTGTTCAAATTTTCCAGGCTCATGACTCCAAAGTCAGTTTAATCATAGTCAAGAGGGAATCGTAACTCTGGAAAACTAAGCAGAACCCTGTAGCCAGAGCAATAATGGTAATTATGATGAAATAAGATGACATGATTGGGAATCGGCCTACAAGAAGGTAATTTTAGTCATCCAGAGTCTGACCCTTGAGGTTTATCAACAGGAAGCCTTGTAGAAAATTCCTGGGCAGGCAGTTGAAGAAACAGGAAGAGGAAGTCTCTTTAGAAGAGAAGGCCATACTCATTGTCATCTCTAGGTTGTGCATACCATTGAGTTGGAATTATGATTTCTTGTGGAATATTCATTTACCCAATGAAAGGTACAGTTCTCCAATACCTCACACATTATACAAAATTAGGGTACAAACTAATGTGACTGATTTTGAAAAAACTCTACCAGATGAAAGAATGGCATTTTCACTTGGATCTTTGTTAGAAGTTTTCTAGGACACTTCCCAATTCTCAGACTATTTTGGAAATCCCTCTTTACAAAGCATCTTCAGTTTACCAAAAAAAAAAAAAAAGAAAAAATATATTATTACTTTAGATGTAGAATCCTAAAAGCTTTATGACTGAATTCTCTGGGCTGATGAGCTACTTGAGACATTCTAATTAACATGTGCAATTAAGCAATTTCCAGATTTTTTAACAATTGCATTATAGTGAGGTATAAATGCAATCCCCCAAAATAACTTCATAGCATGATTAAACTAAAGTTTTTTTTTTACCCTACTGCAATGTGGATATTCAATGTTGTTGCTTAGGGATTATCATGGTATTTTTAAATTTTTTTTTATTAAACTATTGTTGGTATACAGTGTTCTGTCAATATCTGCTGTACAGCAAATTGAACCAGTCAATATATATATGTGTTTGTGTGTGTACACACATTTTGTTTCACATGTTATCTCCTGCCATATTCTATCACAAGTGATTGGATACGGTTCCTTGTGCTATACAGCAGGATCTCATTGTTTATCCATTCTAAATACAATAGTTTGCATCTACTAAGCCAAAATTCCCAGTCCATCAAACTCCCCTCCCCTTATTCCTTAACAACCACAAGTCTGTTCTTCATGTCTGTGAATCTGTTTCAGTTCTGTAGATAGGTTCATTTATGCCATATGCACAATGGAGTACTACTCAGCCATAAAAAAGATCAAAGCAATGCCATTTGAATTAACGTGGAAACAACTAGAGATTCTCCAAATATCATGGCATTCTTATTTATACAAAAGTTAGGGATCTATTTTTACACACACATACGCACACACACCTAGGCAGGGAATCAACCTTTGCGCCAAAAGAAAATCTAAATAGATCTGATGCCTTCTCTACATTTATAAACACTGATCCCACAGGTAGACTGGAGCTGCTAAAAAAAGAGTCAAAATTGAATCGGTTTTAATAAGCACAACATTAATATCAGAGTTTTGCAGGCATTGCAGAGACACAGAGCTTTTTACAAACAATTAATGAAGAGTAGGTACTTACAGTCTTTACACAGAGTAAGTGTAGAGGTAAAAGCTGAGCAACAACACAGGAGGGACAGCTCTCCTCTCAGAAAAATTGTGAGTTGCACAGAAGATACAATTTCAGATTGCAACAGATGTATACTCTTAGCTCTCCTGGTTAAAAGTTGCACCTGACCTTTGTAAAAAAGAATTCAGTTCTGACATCAGAAAAGGCTGTCCTTCAACATTCTTATATATATATAAACACATAACCGTAATTCTCATTAAAGAACAAGATTCAGAAGTTCCCTTGTAGCACAGCGGGTTAGGGATGTAGCACTGTCACTGCTGTGGCTTGGAGGCTGCTGTGGTGCTGTTGGATCCCTGGCCTGGAAACTTCTACGTGTCATGAGCACAGCCAACAAAAACAACAACAACAAAAGAATGAGATTCAGTCATTTTCAGTAAATAACTTTGTCATGCAAACATCTTCATTTATTGTTATAAAGATACAGCAACTGGGAGTAGCCCACTGTGTTATCATAGTCATATTTCAGGGCATCGAAGTATGGACATCCTAGTAAACTGCCACTTATAAACATCTGACTGAAGGAGACCCACGTCAACTAGCAGCTGGACTGTAATGTATGTATGCTTAAATTCAAAAGATCCAATTAATGGATTTGGAATTTTCTGGGAGCTGATGGCAATGTGTTAACACAATGTTTAAGTTTCTATTTATTATTTTCTGAAAAAAGACTAAAATATACACTTTATTATACAACTCAATTATTAAATGTCCCATTATTATTATCCAGAAAGAAAGAAGGAAGAAAGGGAGGAAGGAAGGAAGGAAGGAAGGAAGGAAGGAAGGAAGGAAGGAGTGAGTTTATACTGTTGCACAGCAGAAACTGATTCCATTAGTATCCATGAATATGAGAGTTTTATCCTTGGTCCCGCTCAGTGGGTCAGGGATCTGGTGATGCTGTGAGCTGTGGTATAGGTAGGTCACAGACAAGGCTACACCAGTCTCAAAGATGTGGATACAAAGGGACGGAGGGAGGGAGGAAGGAAAGAAGGAGGGAGGGAAGGAAGGAAGGAAGGAAGAAAGAAAAGGAGGGAGAGAGAGAGAGAAAGAGAGAGAGAGAGAAAGAGAGAGAGAGAGAGAGAGAGAGAGAGAGAGAGAGAGAGAGAAAGAAAGAAAGAAAGAAAGATAGAGAAAGAAAGAAAGAGATGGGGATTTTTAGACCCCAAATTGACTTTAAACAAAAAATGTTTCCTACCTTTTCTACACTTTACTTTACATTAAGTAAAGACCAGGAATTAGTTAAATAGGACTTTCTAAAATAAACTACATATGCAAGAAACTAGTAAGAACCTATATTTCATACCAACCATTCTGTGTACTTTTCTTTTCCTTCAAGAAGATTTGGTAGAGACCTGTGGTGTACCTGAGGGACACTTTGTTTGAAAGAATAATGACAATGAAAATAACTAAGATTTATTGAGCATTTTCTAATGCCAACTTAAATGCATGATAGATACTATTTCATTTAATTCTCACAACCACAAGGCAAGGTTGCTGCTCTTGTTATTCCCTTTTCTTCAGAAAAGGAAAGCTTTTTAGGAGATTAAGTGATTTGTCCAAGGTCACCAGAGAGAAAGTCAGTCTTTAAATTCTATGTGGTACCACTTCTTTAAACTTTACAGCCAATATCACTTTGCATTTCAGCTTGTTTCTCTCCTGTTTCTCGCAGACTAGAGTGCCAGTTCTCAGAGGAGTTTTTTTTTTTTTTTTTTGTCTTTTTGCCTTTATGTAGAGCCGCACCCGCGGCATATGGAGGTTCCCAGGCTAGGGGTCTAACAGGAGCTGTAGCCGCCAGCCTTCGCCACAGCCACAGCAACGCGGGATCCGAGCTGCGTCTGCAACCTACACCACAGCTCACGGCAACGCCGGATCCTTAACCCACTGAGCAAGGCCAGGGATCGAACCCGCAACCTCACGGTTCCCAGTCGGATTCGGGAACTCCCGAGGAGAAGACTTTATACTAGGCTTTCTTGGCCTTCTTAGAATATAACGGCTGGCTCTAGTACTCATGGAATGAAGGAAGAAATAGTGAATGAATTAATTAATGTATTAATACTTCAAAGTAATTAAACCAAATGCCTTTCAACCAAGACGTTTGTTATTACTTCTGCTTTTTTGTATAGACTTTTTAAAAAGGCTTTAAATCTTTACAACAAAACCCAGAAAGCTCATGTTTTTTTTCTTTGAAAATACTAGAAAGGTCTCAAAGTTCCAAAGCTAAATGTTATCCCTTGATTTGAGGACGATTTGCTTTTATTTGGTGATTATTTAGAGTCTATCCTCAGAGATGGCTCACAAGCTAGGAGAGCTTATCCTAACCCTGGCTCAAGCCCTGGGAAGGAGACAAGATTAGATTTATTAAGAGCTGGGTCCTTTATGTGAGCTTCCAGTTGTTTAGCTGTCCAGGGTCACTGTTATGGTTTTTGAACAACACAGGAGCTAAATTTTTCCCAGTAGTATCAACTTTGCACCAATTTTCTCAGAACAAAGAGTGGGTGCATTCATGGCTGAACCCCCACATCTGTTTTCTTTTGCACTCTTAGTAATGCTACAGATCTCATGAATCCTTGTTTCCTTGGTCCAGCTGTAGAAAACTCTGCTCTACACTCTGCAGTCATAGACGTTGGTTCCCAAAAATGATGGAGATGGTTTGCTCCTGAGTAGCTCTCAAGTGCTTTAAAAGCAATTGTTACACACTTTGCTTTAATATAAATGCAAATAACAAATGCCAAATTAAAAAACGATAAAATCAAGATTGGAGGTTTTTTCTATGGATGTTATCACCTGGCTGAATGTTTTGCTAAAGGAGTTTATGTTCCATTAAACAATTTCTAAAATGTATACTTGAAAAAAAAAAAAGGAGCAATTGTTACCTTTTGGAACCATTGACTTTGGTGACTTTTTAAAAAAATTTAATATTTGCAAAACATCTGAAACTCCCTAAGGTAAGTACGAAAATCACAGACAAAGCGATCAATATATGTAAAGCCCCCTTAATTAAAAAAAATAAAAGCTTGAATTAGGCATAAGAGCCTTTCCATTTACTTTATTTGAACAGAAATTGCAAACACCAATCCTAGAAAAGGCTTTTCAATTTCAGTTGTTTTTTAAACAATTACTTGAAAAATCCTTTTTAGTGGTTTGGAATAGTCAATGATATGAATCTTCACAGGCAAATAACATTGACTCTGCTTTAAGATTAGTTTTCAAAGACTTTCTTCCCCGTGAAATGATACAGGTCTTGCACCGATGTAGCACTTCCCTCAGCAGAGGCTGGGACAGAGAAGCGACCAAAAATCAACCTTGGTGCTGACAGTTTACTTAAAATTCTTTGTGTATATCCCTAAAGTTGTCACTTACCCTACAACTCTTGGTCTTGAGATACATTTACATGTTACAGCAATGAGAAATATTTGTCATAGTGAGAACTGCTTCCTGAGACATAATAAGCTGGACTGAACACTCAAAAGTTTGGATGCTTATCAGCACTCCATTCAAAAACAATCTAAAGGGCTCTTGCTATAATATTCTGACACTTTTCATTTAGATCTTGTTTGAAAGAGCAAGGGCAGAGGCAATCAAAACTAAGATAAAAATATGGGATGGGAAGAGTAAATACTGAAATTTTATGAACATAAAAGACTCAAATTAAATTTGTGAAGTTCTGAAGAATATCTTGATGGAAACTCTCCTTATCTATGGCTATTGCAAAGCCATTTCTCATGTCTCCAAGGAAAATGCGCACATGGAGAAGGCTGGGTAAGACTCTTGTCTCTGCAGGCTATTGAGTATCCCACTAGGTGGAATATCAGAGTGAAGATCCTTTTATCTTTCTTTTCTTTTTCTTGTTTATTTGTCAATAAGATCCTGTTTTTACAAGTTAGATTAAAACCAAATAGAACAGGCACAACAAAGGCTAAAATGCTCCCTCATCTTCATGACTCATGCACTGCTCCATATATTGCTGATGCTGCCCTTCCTTGCTCAGAACACAGTGCTCACTCCTCATTGCAATGCTGATAAAAAAACATACCCAGGGTTGGGTAAGGGAAAATTTGTCTTCACTGTCCTCTGATTGGACCCCTAGCCTGGGAACTTCCATATGCTGCAGGTGCAGCTCTGAAAAAAAAAGGAAAGAAAAACTAAAGCTATTGAAATTGATGAAGAAAACCACCATCTCTCTGGCTTTAGAGAAAATATTTCTTCAACTTTCATAAAGATGTTCAGGTTTGTTACCTCTCTTGAATAATATTAATATATTAGGTCTATTTTCTACTGATCTTGTACAAGATATAAGTAAGGCATCTATCCCATGAAAGATGCCAAGGCATATCATATGGGGTCAAAAATATTTTGATTTTACTTAGTAAACATTTTTCTAGATTTTTTTGCACATAATATGATTGTCTTCTCCAACAAATAGGTTATTTACAAGAGAAATTCCTTTTTTTTTTTTTGGCCATACCTCAGGCATGTGAAAATTTGCAGGCCAGGGATTGGATTGAACCCTTTCCACAGCAGCTACCCCAGCCACTGCAGTGACAATGCTGGATCCTTAACCCACTGCACCACAAGGGAACTCCAGAGAGAAATTCTTAGTTGGACGTGGAAACCTGATAGTCTAACTCTTCGCAACTTAGTGATGCTGCCATGTGCGAGAGCTGAGATGGAAGGCTGAAATTACATTCAAAATATGACATTCATCAAGTGGCACATTTCCCACTGCTTTCAAGATTTATTGTCACACACCCCACTTCCTCTCAAAAAAAAAAAATGTGAAACAGAAATAGACAAATACACACAAAAGAATTAGAAGAACACCACATACCATTAATCCACAGGCTTGAAGAGTTTGAAGCATAAGTTCTTATTTCAGTTTAGAGAACACTTGTAGCAGTCTTTAGACCTCCAAAGTTTTAAAAAGATGAATCTCTTGATGGTTCCTTCAACAGATCATGGAAGAGCTAAGAGCTTCCCGCCTTATCCCACTCTCTCCCCTAGAGCTATTTCCTTCTTCCCCTTTATTTGGCAATTAAATCACTCAGTACCGTATTTGGCACCTCTGGTACTGATATCTTTAAGTATTACATAAACGGTTTACTTCCCTTAACAGGTCTCCATATTTTTCTTCTTTATGTCCTCTAGAGCACTCAAAGCTTCAGAGAAGCTCAGTTCATGTTAATTGATGCTTCACTGTTCCCTTGTCAATAATTCAATTGCTTGAATACAAATATACAAATAAGTACGTAATTCCAAAAAAAATCATTAATTCATGAGGCTAGAAAAAGGTCAGTGAAGTCTTATCGGAAAAAAAAAAAAAAAAAAAAAACTTAAGTTGAAACCAGGTGAGCAGTTGAGGATAAAACATTCCAGGTAGACTGAAAAGCTGGAAATGAAAGAATCTCATGGTGGTTGGTGATCAGAAAGTAAGAGGAAATACTGGCAAGATAATCCCAGAAGAGAATGCAGAAGCTACATTATGCCTTGTGTTTAGGATAGGCATCAGATTGTGAGCTTTATTCCAAATGCTAAAAGATAAACTGAGATACATGAAAATGTTTAGGTTTAATGGAGAAAACATTGATTCCAATCTGCAGTAACAAACAGGAATTGGTTGTTAGCGCTCTACACGTGGAAAATTGGTGACAAGATTTTTATGGAGAATATGGAGAAGCAAAGAAGGAAATCATTTTATTGGCTGTAGCTTAAGTGCTTGCATTATTTTGGAAAAGCCTAGTTGGCTGTTTGTGATTGGTTTACTTCTTAACCTTGAGACACTTACAGAAACTGACCCTGGTTTAGATTTCAGTTTACTTATGTAGACCAAAGCTTTAGAACCACTTCAGTCTAATTCCTCCTTGTTTGATTACTTTAAAACAAATATAGCAAGAAACCAGTAAAAGATATTATGGAAGAGAGTAGAATTTGATATGTTAAAATGAGACATTATGTTTTCCCCTTGACTTAAGGTCTATTTTCTTATCTACATTGCTTCCTACCTAACCTATTCAAACACGTTTTCTATTTCACTTCACTCAGAGTCAGAATCGCACTCATGCTCTTCCTAGAGAGTGGGCTGTGGGCATCTCACATCATTTTCACATTTATGCTTTATTGTCACCATGAAAACCCTAGTGATGGAGGTGTTAATATTCTCACATTACAGATAAGGAAACTCAGGCCTGGAGACGCTGGAGACATTAAATAACTTGCCATGTTTATCCCAGGTTTGCCTCTAAAGTTCAGTGAGGGGTATTGTCTATTGCCCTCCCAAAACCACAGTTTTCCATTTGTCCCCTCAATCTCAATCACATTTGAACTCATAAATGTATCCTTTAAAACCTATCAGCCTACATTCTAATATCTACATTTATCCCCTCTATTCCCATTAAAAAATCTTCACTTGGTCTTTTTCCTTTACCCCTTCGCCCCCATCTCCTGTCCCTTACCACGCATGAGGGATGCTTATTCCACCAACTCGGGTGATAATATTCTAGCAGGACTGCTAGTCGGCAGAAAAGTTCACTTTCAGTCCTGCCTCCTCCATTAATTGGGCCTCACTGATCCTCAAAAAGTTTTCTTTAAAACCCAAATGATAATATCTAGCTCACCTACCCTACAGGAACAGAGTGAAAGGCATATGAAATGTTGAACATGGACATCTTCTTTGGACTCGAAGACACTATGTAAGTGTTCATTTTTTTACATTTTGTTGAAGACTTTTTCCTTACTAGTTTCCTACCATCCTCCATTTTTCCAGACACCACCATGTCCAGGAACTGAGAAGGAAAAACTAAGTGTTTCACATTGAATTTAACTGCTATGTTCTTCATCTGCACTCTCATATCCATACAAAATTAAGAAGGCGTTATTATATTTTCCTGTGTTTCCCATGTGTAGAAATCACGCCTGACTATTAGTGATGCAAAATCAGGTTTTCCACCCTCTGCATCCTCACCAGACCTGTCATGATGCTGCTAGAAAAGCAAAGTCTAGAAGTTCAGAGAGAAGACCCTGGGAGTAGGCAGACCTGAGCTGAAATTATGGCTCCGATACTTACTTATTAACTGGATAATATTTGGTAAATCTATGAACGCTCTTAGCCTCAGTTTTCTCATCTTTAAAATGGATTACGTATTAATTACAACTTTCTAAATTGTAAAATTTAAGTCCAGGAAAGCATGAGTAACAACACAGTGGCTGGCTTCCTTTCTATTAAGTACCACTAACATTCTTCTTATTTTAACCATTGTAGCACCTATTGCGTTTCCTATATCATTAGCATTAGTTTCCCTGGAAGCACAGTTAATGTGTGTTTCTTAAATAATTAAACATATAATCTATTCCTTAGGACTTCTGTATCCTAACATCAGTGGATGTATCCCATATATATACTCTTAAGAAATTGAGCTGATCAGAGTTTTTGTAATAGCTGTTTTTAGTCAGCCTATGGTAAATCATAGCCAGGTTGTCTGAAGCCCTAAATGAAAGAAGGTGCTTTCTGCTTTGGCAGCTTCTAATGCCATCTCCCACAGACTAAAAGCATTATAATTTACTTTTAAATGACTTTTATCAGTTGTTATCACTATATTTTTGTGTATTTAATAATTTAAAAGTCAGTACTTAATATCAAGTATTATTTTTCATGGAATAGGGAAACAGCACAGCTGAAAAAGTGGAGCTAAATATTGCATTGCTGGTTGATTGGCAAAAGATGAATGGTGTTCAGATGGAAGTGCAAGTTTCTTTTTGTCCAACTGTGAAAGCAGGGTATGGAATTGCTCCCACATAACTGTGTGAAGAATGCACCTGCAAGCCATTTAAGCTGTCATCCTTAATCTCTGAAATTTTTAAACTAGATATTAATTATTCTATAGCATCATGTTAAATTCATCACACATTTTGCATTATGAATACTGCGAATCCGCTTACCATAAGTAAATGATAAAGAAAACTGTAGGGATAAAATATTAAGCACTTCAGACAAGACTTTGGAAAACACTTTACACACACACACAAAAAAAATCTATATGGCTTTGGAACTATACTAATGCATTTGATTTAAGAGGGTTTAGTCACATCAGCTCTTGTTTATATTCATGGGATTAAACCGAATACTGGATTTGAGAACGGAGTGTCTGTAAAGGACATTGTGAACATAATTTAGCTTCTAGCTATTTTGTAATTGAAGAGTCAAGTTCATTAAGCATATTTGTCTTTCGAGTTTGTGTGATAGAGCTTAACATTGATTTAGAATTTCTCAGAACACTGAGGTCAACCTAGCCAAGAAGCTCTTTGAAGTTTTTAATTTTTAAGTCTCCAAGATGGAAAGATTAAGTGGAGACTAAGATCAATTTACCTTTCTCTGTTTCAGTTCTTTCCTGCTCCCTTTCTTCTCTTTGTCTTTGCCTCTTTTCTTCTTTCTTTTCTTTCCCTCTTTTTTACAAGCCAATCTAGTACATGGAATGGACATATGAAACAGAAACAGAGATCTGATGGGAAGTGTAGCTGATTTACCCTGATTCAAATGTTCTTATCCTACCCGACAGCCGAGACTGAAGATGAGTACAAATGTCACTCCTTGAAAACTGGTTGAGGATCTGAGGGGGTCAGAATACCTGCAATCAAAACTGAGGAATGAATAAAGAAGATGTGGTACATCTATACAATGGAATATTATTCATCCATAAAAAAGAAATGCTACAATATCATTTGCAGCAACATGGATGGACTTAAATGTTATCATACTAAGTGAAGTCAGAAAGAGAAATACAAATGCAATATGATATCACTTATATGTGGGATGTAATAAAATTGATACAAAAGAATTTATTTAAAAGCCAGAAACAAACTCACAGATTTCAAACCAATCTTATGGTTATCATAGGTGAAACCACTGTGAGGAGGGAAGAAATGGGAGGGTGGAAATAATGTAAACACACTACTGTATAAAACATATGATTAACAATAATTTACTGAACAGCCCAGGAAAATCTACTCACGAGTTTGTAATAACCTGTATGGGAAAAAAGAATGGATATATATTTTATGTAAAACTGATTCATTTTGTTGTACACCTGAAACAAATACAACATTGTAAATCAACTATATTCCAATACAATTAAATTAAAAAAAAACTAAGTTCTTCTGTTTTATAGCTACGTGAAACTGGAAAAGTTGTTTTATCTTTTAAACTTGGGAACACTTCCATTTCCTCATCTGTAAAGTGAAGATAATATTAGCATCTACTACAGGGTTTTTTGTGAATACTAAATAAGTTAATCTACATAAACGCTTAAAGCTGTGTCCTAAACATAAAATGTGGTCAATAAATTTCAGTTATTATTATGATGTTCTTATTTTTATTATTAATATATAGGAGATACAGGTTGGAGGGCAGAAATTTCAGGAGACAAAATAACCTGTTAAAAGAAGTCCGAGTGAAAACATAACATCTTTGAATTTCTGTTTTCCCATCTGGAAAATGGGAATGATTATAGTGCTTACTATAGAGCTGTTTAAAGGATTCAGTGACACGGTGATCTTAAAGTATTTAATCCAGTGCTTGGCACGTGGTAAACACTTGAAACTTGGTTGCTATTATGGTGATGGCATAGAATCGGGGTTAGCAGTGGTGTGACCTGGTTGCTATATGCAGACAAGAGACAGAGTGCTAAACATGGTGTTAGGTCTTACAAAAACATCAAGAAAATCACAATACTTCTCTACTTAAAACACCTTACATTCTTCCCAATCTTATATCTCAGTTCTACCTAAATTTGTCACCTAGGTACCACTCTCACAGATTTCGTCAGATGGTCCTCATCCTGAATTTTTCTGCTCCTAAGGAATAATGTTTAAGCAATGACAGGTTGATGACAGTGTTGTATTGTTCCCAAATACGTACAAAACAAAACAAAACAAGGTGTAACTGTCAACATTAAAAATCAGATCACCAGGGAGTTCTCATGGTGGCTCAGCGGTAACAAACCTGACAAGTAACGGTGAGAATGTGGGTTTGACTCCGGCCTTGCTCAGTGGGTTAACGATCCAGCATTGCTGTGAGCTTCGGTATTGGTTGCAGACAGGGATCAGATCGCACATTGCTGTGGATGCGGTGTAGGCCGGCAGCTGTAGCTCTGAGTGGACATTGTATGCCTCAAGTGTGGCCCTAAAAAGCAAATACAAACAAAAAAAATCAGATCATCTATGCACCAAGGGAAATCTTGCATGTTAGTATATGTTCCATTTTGGGGGAATAGTGAAACTAACATAAGGTTGTTATTCAGATTTAAGTTGTCTTCTTTTCCACTGATAAATTTCTGGAGATTTAGTCATCTTTCCCATCCTGGTACAGAGAGGGTAACACCCTTAAGAACAGAGATTTCTTGGAGGTCCCATTGTGGCTCAGCGGTAATGAATTTGACTAGTATCCACGAGGACACGTGTTCCATCCCTGGCCTGGTTCAGTGGGTTAAGTATCCAGCGTTGCAGTGAGGTGTGGTATAGGCCACAGATGCAGCTCGGATCTGGCATTGCTATGGTTGTGGAGGAGGCCAGTAGCTGCAGCCCGGGAATTTCCACATGCCACAGATGCAGCCCTAAAAAGACAAAAAAATAAATAAATAAATAAAAATAAAAGAGAGAGAGAGATCTCTAATAAGCGTTAAATGTGCCTTACAGAATGACAATACCTACTTTGTTTTCGAAGTTTTTACAGTCTTTCATTTCTTAAGAATGATCAACCTAAAATAATCCTTATGCTAAAGAGGCATATTTTGGAGTGGCAGATTCTGCTCCCTTCCGGCATTGCATAATGTTGAAAGAACATTTTATTTCTTTGTCTGTATAGCTTTGATATTGTCAGACACTGTTACCTCCTCAGTAGCCATTATTTACTTTTTTCAGTTTGTTCAGAAACTGAGTGACCATTCCTGTCACGGATCTCTTAGCTCTAGATAATGAGTGTTGGTTAGACCAGGGAACCAGTCCCAGGAAAATCAGCTTAATTGTAGTAATTGGTTTAGGCGGGAGAATTTGATAAAACACTGCACCCTTAGACACAGAGTTTTGGGTTGAGGGAGTTCAAAATGGTAATAGAATTTTTTTTTTTCTTGTAAAAGTGAGACATGAGAATAAAACCCACCTCTCCCCGACCTTGGATATTAAAGTTTATAGTATGATGCTTAGAGCTGCTGCAGTCATTGTTAACGCATTGCTATGCTGCTATCTTGAAATGATCCACCTCTGAAATATATTCTATGTGAGAATATAAATACCCCACTGTTAAAATAATTTATGGTAAGATTTTCTCATACCCAAAGATAATTATTTCATTTTAGCTTCAAGAGTTTTGGAACAATCACTATAGTCTCTTTCCCAGGTCTGCATGAATCAGATTAACTGAATTAATCAAAATTTATTTTCATCTATATAAATTCTGCTACAGTTCCCATGAATTTCCAAGTAAACTCTAAGTATTGACTTTGGGATTCATTATTTTTCCATTTTATGACTCCGCCATCCAGAAGCATGATTTCCAGGGATACTGAATGAGGAGGAAGAGGTAGGGAGTTACTCCAAAACATTTTACTGCCTCAAAATCACGGTGACATCCATTCGCAGTCCACTGATCAGAGCTAGACACATGACCTGGACCGACCATAAGATGTTAGAAAGCATAGGACAGCTTTTGGAGTCTCAGTGAATTATGAAAACCTGTGTCACACTATGCCTGGTCTAGACTTAGAAATGTTAGAAGCCAGGATTAGGAAATTCACTTCTCTTACTATTTAAGAATTAAAAGGAGCTCTTCTGATTCCTTTAGCTCTTTCAGTCATTTGGAGGGACATTTTAGGAAATTTAATTTGATTACAAAGAGGACATTTTATAAGCGTTAAAATAGGAGAAAAGACAAACTGTAGAGAACCGTGTAGTGGCATGATTCAGAGCATGGACCCCGGAGTCTGATGAACCTGCATTGCGTGGCAGCTCGTTCATATGCTGGCTGACTAGTGGGAAGTTAAAGCATTCAAGCTTGGATTACTCACCTGCAAAATGGGAATACTGATATCTGTTCTATAGTTTTGGAGAAAATATACCTAGCTGTATAAAAATGCACAGTATATGATAAACTCTATTTTCATTTGATGTTGTATGTGTTCAATAAGTCCAATCAATAACCCAAACAAAATCTTGAGACTCCAGTATGGCATAGCCATCTCTGTTGTGTGTTTTCCAGCTCTATCTAGTAATTCTTCAGTTCTCTGTGGATATTGACTGGATGTCCAATGAATTTACCTCAATACTGATACTATATATCTAGAGATAGTGTCATATTTCACAGGTTAAGGGCTCAGCCCCACATGACTACTTTCACTTCAGATGCCAATTGCAAGTTCAGCTTTTTATCTGAGCTTCCAACAAACTACTGTAAATCAGGGCTTCCCACATGCCCCTCCTTGGGTTCAATTCATTTGCTAAAGTGGCTCGCAGATTTCAGAAAAGCATTTACTTACATTTACCAGTTTGTTACCGTGCTATGATAAAGGATACAGATAAACAGTCAGCTGAAGTGATACTTAGGGTGAGGTCTGAAGGGGTCCTGAGAGCAAGAACCTTTGTCTTCATGGAACTGGGGTGCACCACCCTCTGGTATAAGGTTGTGCTCCCCAGTCTGGAATCTCTGCAACTCCCCTGGTTCAGGAGTTTTTACAGAGCTTTAATCTCCATCCCCTTTCCCTGAGGAGGTAGTTTCATGGGGCTGAAAGTTCCAGCACTCCAACCTCAGGGTCTTTCTTGTGACTCACCCCATCCTAAGGCTACCTAGTTGACCCCATTGTAAGACAATGCAGTAGCATGAACTCAGGTGTGACTGAAAGTACTTATTATGAATGACCAAGAACACTCCCTCACTCGGGAAATTCCAAAGGTTTTAGAAGATAAGTGCCAGGAACCTTGGACAAGGATCAAATATCAAATATATTTCTTATTATCCCACATAGTATTATATAAAACAAACATTTTCTTTTATTCTGTAAGTTTGCTATTCAGGATGCATATATAACAGAGTAGGTAGAACTAACAAATGTACTATTTTACAAGTAAAATAACACTTTTATTCTTAAGCAAACTTTTTCCTTCCTGATGTCCATGTTTAGTATTTTACAATCATGTCATAGTTTTGTCAGTGGAAAGAGGCTAGTAAAACACATTTACATATTTTTAAGGTTATATTAGGGAATTACAGCTAGTGCCGTGGCAATAAAGCCTAGGAGACTTTCTCAATAAATAAAGTTTTGGATTATAAATTTTTCTGCATTACAGTTCCAATTTTCTGCAGTACATCCATAAGAAATAACGCTGAGAGAGTCTGTGATATTAATATTTTCACTGTGCATTGGTATAACAGCATCAGTTTTTTAACCATGATTGTGTCAAAATTTGCTACACTTTCACATTTTAACTATACAGAGATCAGGAATGCCTTGAGTATAAAACACTGAATCATTTTATTTATTTTTAAATTTTACTTTACTATTGTGGACTGAAGTTTGGCAATTGCCATCAGCTTCTACATGGAGTAAAACATGAGTTACTGCAATTGCAGACCCACAGCACAGCCTGAGTGGAGCTCAGGGTCAAGACCAGGAGTGAGGCACTCTGTGTTCTGGCAAAACTAGAAGAACAGGTCCTCAGAGAGTTAGCTTTTTTTAGGAGAGGAACTTATGGGCCCAAATCTTGCATCTCCTCATATCTGGAAAATACACTAAAATCTTTCAAGGACGACTGATGTCTGTGACCAGTAGTAACCTTCAGGAGACCAGCAGCAAATGTCTGTAAAATGTGTGCTTGGCTCCATACACCTTCCCCTTCACCTTTATGACTTATATCTTGATTTTCCCCCTTTCCTCTTTGGGCTGCAGTTAAGTGACCAAAGAAAAGATGTCAAGGTCATCTGTGAGAATGGTACACCCAAGGGTGGGCCAGTGAGCCCTGAGGGAACTAAGAAAAGAAAAAAGAAGACTGACTCACAGCTGAAGTGCATATCAAAGGAGGGATTACAGTAAACCCAGACCTTCACATCTTCCTCTGGAAAACGGTTTTCTATACATTTTTTTCTGTAAATCCGGTTACCTGTAAATCTTTTGTTCCCACCCTTTGTTGCAAAAACCTCATATATCCTAGCTTCACCCCTAGCCTCCTCAGAGGGGTTCCTCAGAGCTGCCTGAGATGCTGTCTCCCAGGCTTAAGTTCTAATTTCACCCCAAATAAAATTTAACTCTCAATTTTTAGGTTGTGTATTTTTAAGGTCAATATTATTATTATTATCATTATTATTATTATTATTATTATTATTATTATTATTATTAATACTATTTTGGCTGCACATGCAGCATATGGCTGTTCCCAGCCCAGGGATCAAACCTGCATCATAGTAGTGACCCAAGTGGCTGCATTTACAATGACAGATCCTTAACCCACTGTCCTTATGTTACAAATCTTTGCAAAATGAGCAATACATCTCTGGAAAAGGCTTGTAACCAACCTCTCTGCTAAATTTTCTAGACTATTCCTAATTCTAAGGTTAAAATGAAAAAAAAGTGGGGGGAAGTGGTCTTTTAACAATAAAAACTACTACAGAAGTACACCTGCCCAAAATCTGATTCAAAGACAAATATAAATCTTAAGTGCCTTCTCCACGAATATTAATAGAACCAGTTTTAGCCATCTGAACAGATCCGAACTATGGGTTTTCTATTCTTATACCTGATTCATGTTCTCTTCCCCAAACTTTTAAAAATGATAACTGTAAGAGCTCTGATTCTCTGTATATTTAGTGTAGGTCTATGTACATACATTATAGACATGGTATTTTTGTACCTCTGAATGACATTGCCAAAATTAATTTGGCTTAAGCAAGCAAGTGAATGTGTATACACATATATATGTATATATGTAAAAGCTAGTATGTTGGCTTTGTTAATACAGATAGGTTTTTAGACTTATTTACATTAGGTATAATGCTTTTATTCTACCTAGATTTACTAAAAGTCAGATAACTATATGTAAAAAAAATTGTCAACCAGAAAAAATAACTTAGGATGATGATTAACTTGGCATATTTTAATGAAATTTTTTCAGGTAATTTAAACATAGTAAGAACAAATTAATCAAATATAACTAAGTGAAATAAAAGTTTTTGGGTGAACTTTTTTAATCGATGACTTTTTTATGATATACCCAAATATTTTTGGAAATGAGAATAATTTTAGAGAGAAAAATTGTGTTTCAGTAATAAACTTTGGGGATATCAGATTCTAATACTGTTGCTCATTTTTGAGGGTTTGTTATACACCTGCAACCACCGGACTGGATCAGTTCTAGTCTCCTCCAGTACCTTCCTAAAATCCTCAAAATTAATGTTTCCATTATTTTTCCCCACCTTCTTGGCTTGAAATTATTGAGAATTAAAACTATCCTTCCATGAAGTTCCCTTCGTAGCTCAGTGGTTAACGAATCCGACTAGGAACCATGAGGTTGCGGGTTCGATCCCTGGCCTTGCTCAGTGGGTTAAGGATCCGGCATTGCTGTGAGCTGTGGTGTAGGTTGCAGACGCGGCTCAGATCCCACGTTGCTGTGGCTGTGGCGAAGGCTGGCGGCTACAGCTCCTATTAGACCCCTAGCCTGGGAACCTCCATATGCCGCGGGTGTGGCTCTACATGAAAAGGCAAAAAGACAAAAAAAAAAAAAAAACTATCCTTCCCAACCTGATCTCAGCTTCATTGTGTTTGTTTTTATTTCATCTGGCATATCCTTCTGCTGAGTGGATCTCTTGCCAAACACTGGCTGAAAGAAGAAGGTAAAAGTGTAACAGTCAGGGTAGAGAGGGGTCTGCACTTTGTGGTTTGGATCAAGCGTTGTTCTCTTGCTGCTGAAAGAGTGAGTGAGAGGAACCTGTCTGAGCCTAAGATTGACTGCACTATAGAGGTCCTTCCAGGCCTTGACTGTGCAGGGCTAGCTCATGTCTGGATGGTAATCTGTCAGCATCACTGAACCAGGTGTGAATTCCTGGATTAATTTAATTCATGCTTCTTGAGAATTGTAAGGATATTGTCAAAAGATAAAAATCAAGATATTGCCAGGGTTGGTTCCTTTTGGAGGTTCTGATAGAGGATGCTATTCGTATATCTCTCTCCTAGCTTCTGGTGGCTGTTAGTGACCCTTTGATTAGAGATTCATCATTCCTATCTCTGCCCCAGACTTCACCTTACTTTCTTCAAAACTCTCTTTTTTTGTGTGTGTTTTTGTTTTTTGAAGATTTGCAAACTCAGGTTGGACAGTATGATATAAACTTCAAAGACATCACCCAACAGCTTATGTACGGACAATCTTTGCGCTTTTTGCTGCATGGTCACACAGAAAGATCACCAAAGACATTCAAGGAGTTCCCATCATGGCTCAGTGGAAATGAATCTAACTAGCATCCATGAGGATACAGGTCTGATCCCTGGCCTCCCTCGATGGGTTAAGGATCCAGTGTTGCTGTGAGACATGGCTCGGATATGGCATTGCTGTGGCTGTGGTGAAGGCCAGCAACTGTAGCTCTGGGAACCTGCAAAGGCCATGAGTGCAGCCCTAAAAAGACCAGAAAAAAAAAAAAAAAGACATTCAAACTGCAAATCATAAAAATTTGTCGTTGTCATCGCCTGACCTCACATCATCTAAAGATACGTTGAGCCAGACATCAAGAAGTCTTTTTGACTGATTGCCTTCAGAACTCAGAAACTGGTAATATAGCCTGTTCCAGTCATTCATCATTGCTTTTTCTTTTGTTTCCCTAAAAGTACCTCTTATTAAATACCTGATTGCTTACACCATAGCCTTAACTTTGAAAATCCACATGCTTCACCACCTACTAAAATGAGACACAACTGTTGTCAGAACTGAGACTACTTCAGTGAGATGGAGCAATCTATCAACTCAAATTCTGTAATGTAAAACTTCTTGTAAATTTCAAAGGCATGACTGAAGGGGTTCAAGGATAAAATTTCCCAAAATATGCTACCTTGTCATGTGGATTATTTTGAGGTGAGGCAATCGAGATCCTGTGGGCTTAAGAAAAACCTCTGTTCCTCCCTTAAATGCCTATACGAATCTAAATTGAGGTTCTTTTCTACCATGAATTTAATTATCACCAATAAATTTTATCCCAGTGACCCACTTGTATGTCAGGGAACATGTTTAATAACCAAACTTCCGTGCTTCCCCTCATTGTCCTGTGAATTGCCTTGCCCTCCTCCCTTTTGAAGCCCCAGGCCCCTTTACAATTCCTTAGCTCAGGAAGCTGTATGTATGTATCTATCTCTCTCTATATATAGATAAAATGATTTATCATTTATGATTATATATATATAATCATTTTATATTATATGATTGCATATATAATTGGTTATATATATATATAAATCATTTTATCCCTTTGTTATATATAAATGATTATATATATAAAACCATTTTACTCTTTTGTCTTTGAAGCTCTTATGTGTGTGGAGTTTCCATATAAAGGTAATTAAATTTGATTTTCTCCTGCAAATCTGTCAATTTGATTATTAGATCAATAGATAGAAGCTTTGAAGGGTGGGATAATTATTTCTCCCCAACAATACAGAATTACTGAATGTAAAATAATTTAGGATGTTTTCAGCTACAAGATAGAAAGGAAGAAATAAAGAGAGTATGGAAACAAGAAGGAAGAAAGTGAGGGAGGGAAGTGAAGGGGAGAATAGAATACCTCAATATATGTCTTTTTGACATATTGATACTTTTGAGGTGGTTATTTACAACAAACAGCAGGTATAGAAATAGCTCTGAAAACTGAGTATAAGTTACTCTTTTATAAGAAAACAAAATCATGTATAAGGGAAATCTTCATTTGTAATGGTGTTTCCCTTTGTACCAGGAAGAGAAGGATGACTAAAATCTCTAGAAACTCCTATTAATATAGAAGGTGGGGCCTTAAAGCTGGGTAACAACTATATCCTCGTTTACTGTGACTTTCCTGGTAAACTTTCACAATTAGCTTTCCCTCAATCACTTTTGTCTTCAGTTGGAAATGGTATTTAAGGCGACAGTTTTGTCCTTTTGGGGGAATTTCTCAGGTTTCTTTGTTATCTCCCATGTTTACTGGATGTATACTTGTAATCAAGTTTCTGTTCACTTTTCTCTTGTTATTCTGTCTTTGTTTACAACTGCTGTCTCAGCCAAGAACCTGGAAGAGTAAAGGGAAAAAAATATTTCCTCCTCTACAGAAGGCAGAAGGGAGAGATAGAGAAAGAAAAGAAAAATAATTCATATTATTTTACATAATGAAAAGCTTGAAAGTAAGTTTATCCAGTTGGGGATAAGGATGAATAGATTTGGGAAGATGGAGGAAATATGAAGATTTCAGAAGTAGAAGATTCTGAGTGTTGCAAGAATGATGGTATCATAGACAGAAATGGAAAGTTTGGGAGGAAAGTCGATTTTCTTGATACATTCATTATCTTCGATGCTGCTTTATTCAGTATATGCTAAATCAATATGTTGATTTACAAATTTAAAATTGAATTTAAATTATAAAACTTGATTCTAGTTTTTCACAAGAAGACTACATTTTTCATTTGTTTTAAAGATTTTTTTATTTAAATATGTATTTTCCCCTCGAAAGAGAAAAAAAATAAGATCTACTGCCTTTGCACTATAAACCTACGAAATCTAGTTCATCTTTCATTATTTCTTATAGAATTCTTATCTAATGCAACCAAGAATCAATAATAAAGAAATACTGAATATTTCTGTTAATGTCCTGAACCTCAGCAATGTCGACAAGCAGCTCCTAAGCACCACCGGATAAACTGATCATGATTTGATTAAATTTGTGTGTTAAGATGAGTGGTGCTCTTGGCTACTGAGAAGGCGATTTCGTTTACTCAGTAATCAATACTGACAGATTACTGTGCATTGGAGCTCAAAAATAAATTGGATAATTCCTTACTCATACAAATTTTACAGTCTAGAGTTGATAAACAGAGACTCACTATCCACTCTACTAACTAATTTACATGCAGGTGTAATCCAATGACAGCAAATTTGATCCTAACTATAAATTTGTGGGTTAAATTAAGGCAGAAATTTAAGTACAGTTGACCCTTGGACAACGTGGATTCAAACCGCCCCACCCAGGACTGATTGAGTCTGCAGATAAGAAAGCTGGGATTCAGAGGGCCAACTGTAAAGTTATAGGTGACTTTTTCCCTCCACTCCCCACGCAGAAATTAGGTGCCCCAGCCCTCCCCAATTCCCACATTGTGCAAGGGTAAATGGTCGTTTGTCCAGTTGCCACAACTTTGTAACAGCAGTGTATAAATCTTAATATTTTACTCCAAAGTTTATATTTTTCTAAATAACTTCTGATGATTAAAAAAACTAAAAATCTCTGCAAGTATTTTTTTAGTTTCTTATTTGCACACTCAAATTCCCTGATACACTCCTTCAGCTAAGGTACATATATTGATACACATGTGTAATCTATTAAAGCACAGATTCAGCAAATTGTGCTAGTATGTCTATCTCCAGAGGGTCTTCACCATCAGCCACATTCAGGGCCATTTCCAGCTTCTTCCACGAACCCATAGACTCTGGTCTGACCCAGCATCACCAGTTTGGATTTGTCTCCTCTCATCATTTCCATTTTGGATTGTGCCACTGGCTCACTCATGCAACACGGTATACTTCCTTCTTAGGGACCGGTTCTATTTCAGGTCATAAAGCATTCCAGTACACTTGCCTCAAAGCTATTCATGCCAGCTAGACTCAGACTTCCATAATTAAGGGGACAAAAGAGAAGCAATTTATAAATGACTCCTGGAAATAAGATCAGCCCCAAAGTGACTTCTTGTCACCAATCCTAGAGTTTTATGTAATTTTATACTCATCTCTCATGGATTTGTCATGTTATTGATGTCCTCATAGGCATACTGGATGCTCCTTTGTATTGAAAGTATAGTTGTAAACGTGGAAACATCTTAGCCTCAAAATAGCCCGTAAGAGCCAGTTCTTGGACTGAATGAGCTCATCATAATTGTGATGATAGCCAGGGTGAAAATTGTAAATATTGCTGTTAAATCTTTCCCAAGATGGAAGGATGAGAAATCTATACACAGAAAGTTGTTTTGCAACAATTTCTTTCTGGTGCTGATGTAGCTTTCTACCATTCTCACCTTGCCAGATATCAGTTTCTTTTCCAACTGAATATAAATCTTTGTGTTTCTTCCTCACCTTTGCCTGCTCTCACTTCTTGTCTCTATTCACATTATGCATATTTTAGTATGCAGTCTGGCAATTGACCGCTTAGCAACTATAAAAATATTTTGGAGGAGAATCTATATTAAGAAAGCAACTTTCAATAATGTTGTAGTACCTATCCTTGGAAAACAAATTTCAGTGGAAAGAGATGTTTAGCCAACACCAATATGCTTGAGTGCTAATGTACATTTCAGTATATGTAATAGTAATAAGAATGATAAGTTAATCTTTACAGTCCTTGTTTCATTTCTTTGTCCAAAGAGGCATCCCATTTGTCCATTGTTTGACTATATGCTTAAACCAATTATTACTAATTTAGGGATTATTCTTCTTAACTATTTACAAACAGTTTCTACAACAAGTTATTTACAGCACAGTTTTTTCTTTCTGTAAAAAGAATAAAGGGTTGATTGTATTGCAATGGCATCAAATCATTCCACCATTTTCTGGACATGAAATTTTCCATTTACTCAGGTTGACAGCATGGCTAAGTGTGTATATGCCAAAAAATAATGATGACTGTGCATATAGAAATGATACAGGGACGCTATCATATGTAATATGCAAAGGGGAAAAGAACATGGACACCGGGGAAAAACAGGATATGTATTCATTGTAGTCTGCCCCCAGTACATCTTTTTATAAGAATTTCATTTCCTCCCAAATCTTGATATTTCAGCAGGAGCAGCTACAACACATCATGCCTTTTTTTCTTAACCAGAGTTGATTTATCTTCTAGGAAGATACATGGCTCACAATTGTCTGAATGCCATAAAAAAAAAAGGAATAAAATGCCATTTGAAGCAATATGGATGGACCTAGAGATTATCATACTGAGTGAAGTAATTCAGACAAAGACAAATATCATATGATATTACTTATGTGTGGAATCTAATAAAAATGATACAAAAAAACTTATTTATAAAACAGAAACAAACTCACAGATTTCAAAACCAATCTTGTGGTTGTCAAAGGTGAAACTGTTGGGGGGAGAAAAGAAATTGGAGCGTGGAAATAACATGTACAGGCTGCTGTGTACAACAGACAATTAACAAGAACCTACTGTGTAGCACAAGAAAATCTACTCAAAAGTATGTAATAACCTATATGGGAAAAAATGGATATATTTACATGTATGACTGATACTCCAATAAAATCAAATTTTAAAAACTTGGCTTATATTATGAATACTCTGGCCACCATCAGCACCACTGAACCTGGGTATCTGAATCATAAGATGTGTAATACGGAGCCAACAACAGATATATTTTCTGATTCATGAGCTGAAATGGAGGAAGATGTTCTACAGATGTGAAGATTTGAAAAAAGGGATGCATGGAAAGGATCAGAGAAGGATGGAGGAAAAGTTCTAATGTTGTTTGAATCCCTAGATTTATCAGCTTCTGAAGCTAAGATTCATACCTGTCATTTATTTCTGAATCCAAGTATCCCCTTTACATATTACTCCTTTTTGAGTTATCCAGTTTGAATTGAGTAGCAGCTTCTTTAACCAAACAAATGTTAACTATATCAAATGGTACTGAGGAGTTAGCTGTATTAAAAGTACAGCAAAGTGGCCTGGACATCACAGTCTCACAAATGTGTTATTCAGATCATGATCTAATATTTGGAATCACAGCCATCATTATGAGAGCCTCTTTGATTGGATGATTCAACCCAAATTGTTTGACACTGCTGTTCTGTGGCCACTTCCCTGGACCATGATTTAGGTCTCCAAACTGCAAAACATCCTCTATGGACGAAGCAGGAAATGATATTCAGACTACATCGCATGCCCACTTCATTAAAAAAAAGCCTAGAAACCACTTAGACTGAAGGCAGACTGAATAATACCAGGTCAGAATGATTGACTTTTTTACACCCCTGGAATTGATAGTTAAATCTCCCTATCAGCTACGTCTCTCTTAGCAACCTTCATTCTCTTTACTGACCCGTATGTCTGTAGTTAGGATGATGGAAAAAAAAAAATAAAGTGAGGAGGGATCTGGGATTTTCTGAAGCTGAATACATCAACTTTCGAGATCTTTATATATGAGCTTAGGGCAGAAGAGGGTGCCTGCAAGTCCTCAGTTTTACGCTGTCTGCATCAGGATGGAATGGTTTTATGGTAGTTGGCTTATTAAAACTCTTAAGTGTGGACAACTTGATTACAATATCTGGTATAATTTACCTGAATGTTATGGAGTATATGTGTATGTATGCGTGATTTGTTTTATTACCTGTTTTATGGACATGTTTATTTAACTACTAACTTCAGATAAAACATGTTTTTGACAATGGTTAGTTGTCTTCTTTCTCTTATTACTTTGAATTAATGGTTTTCCAGGGTGATAACTGGCAATTTTGCACCCTCGTAGTAATCACTTTAGGATAAAAACTTATTGGTGTTTGTTTGTTTTTTTTTTTTTTTTCTCTTCAAGGAACTCTTTTCAGTAGTTCCTGTTGTGGCGTAGTGGAAATGAATCTGACTAGTATCCATCAGGATGTGGGTTTGATCCCTAGATTCCCTCAGTGGGTCAGGGATCCAGCATTGTTGTGAGTTGTGGCGTAGGTCACAGATGTCTTGCCGTGGCTGTGGCATAGGCCAGCAACTCATCCCTAGCTTAGGAACTTCTATATCCCACAGATGCAGCCCTAAAAGGCCAAAAAAAAAAAAAAAAGAAAAAAGGATTTCTTTTCTAGGATTTCCATCAAACTGGTTCACTTCCAGGACTCTTAAGCCAAGGTCAAGGTGATTAAATAATAAAGGTCTTTTTATGACCCTGATATTCACGATGTAACTTGCTTTTCACATGCAAACTTTTGTCTACTTGTGAATCACTTTATCTGAATTCCAGAATAAGGTAGATGAATGACAAAAAATAATTTGGCAGGTTCTAATGCAAAATCCAACACAGGGGCAAATCGGAAATGTCAAAGATTAGAACTAAGATGTGGGAGAAGTAGCTAAGTGTTGGGGGTTTGGAGGAGGAAAGTGGAACAGATAACCTTGAGTGTAGGCATGGTAGGCAAGCTGAGCAGCTGGGCCACCATGTAGGACACAGGGCTTCAGCAAAAAAAAGAGTTATGTTTGCAGATAGCAGCTTTCTGATGGCATGAGCAGAGCTGTGTTCTGGTGTGTTTAAAGGATGAGAGCAGTGTGGAAGACAGAACAAACTATGGTCAGCTTGTTTGCACTCATCAGAATACAGCTTGCTTGAGGAGGCAAGAATGGGTTAATTGGAAAGAATCAAATGTATTCAAAATGTAGTGCCTTCTGGACACAATGTAATTGGCTCCCACTGGCACATCAGGGCCATGTGCCAGGTGCTGGTGTTGGCAGGGAACAGGTTCTCAATTAAGCACATCTATTCGCTTCTTACCACCGGCACTGCTAATGTTCTGGTCTTTGGCCGAGATTATTGCAATAACCTCCTAACAAGTCCCTCTGCTCCTCCTGTTGCCCCTTTACAGTCTACGTGCCATATGTCAGCCCTAGAGATCCCTTCAATTTGTTGTTACATTACATCACTCTTCTGCTCAATGAACTCATAGGTCCCACTCACTCAGTAAAAATCAAAGTTCTCAAGGGTTATAAGGCACTATGTGTTCTGCTTTCCCCACACTGTATTGTTTTGATCTTAATCTGCTTCGCTCTCCTGAGTCCCTTCCCTCTGGTCACCAGTGGCTCCTCACTATGTCTCCAAAATGCAAGGCACCTGTCATCCTCAGGGCCTTTGCACTTGCTGCTCCCTCTCTGTGGCATGTATTCCCTAAGGTAGGTACACGCATGCTACTATTCAACCACGGGACTCAGGCTAAGTGTCAACTTCTCAGAGAAGCCTTCTGGACTCCACTGTCTAACACTATAGACCTTCTGGGTACTCAAAATCCATTTCTCAAACTAAAATTTTTTATAGAGAAATTATCAACTTTAAATGTACTGCATGTATATACGTATGTGTGTGTTTATTTTGTTTACTCCTCTATCTCCTGACACTTAAACACAAACTTTTGTCTGCTTTAGCCATTGATTTACCATTGTAGCATCTAAAACCCCTAATACACATTAGGTTCTCAATACACATTACACATTTGTTGAAGGAATGACGTCTTTTAATAACCAGAAATTCCATAAATTACTGTATGCATATATAAAGTAAAATCTGTATCACATATAATATATACTGAAGCTATAATCCATTATATGCATTATATATATATATATATATAATCTCACATATTTTTATGTGTATATCACTATTTAATCACACAGAAGAGAAAAAGTAACAAAAAACTGAAAAGGTAACGGGTAAGGAGAGAATAAGAAAGAAAAAAGAGAAATGTCAACATTAAGAAGTACCAAAAGAAGAGAAAATTTAAAGGAAGCCCCAAAGAATAACAAAGGGAAAGAGAATGTCTTAAAAACTGAAAGATCATCAGTCACCTGTAAGAGGAGATTTTTAATTTTTAGGAGGGTGAAAGCAACACATAAAAGTGTTCAAAAGTTAAGTGGACCTGGGGAAGAGAGCCAGGGCTTCTTGGAGAAGCGGTGATTCCAAGTCTGGGGCAGGAAATGCATCTGGAGCACTTATCATATCAAAAATGAAGCATGCAGGAATTCCTGTGGTGGCTCGGTGATAAAGAACCCTACTAGCATCAACAAGGATGCAGGTTCAATCCCTGGCCTTGCTCAGTGGGTTAAGGATCTGGTGTTGCTATAATCTGTGGTGTAGGTCACAGATGCTCCTCAGATTCTGAGTTGCTGTGGCTGTGGGGTAGGCCAGCAGCTGTAGCTCTGAATCAACCCCTAGGCTGGGAACTTCCATACGCCAAGAGTGCATCCCTAAAAAGACCAAAAAAAGAAAAAAAAAGGGAAGCATGCTATCAAAAAGTACTTGAAAGTCATTTTGGAGAGGATCCCATTGACCAAGGACAATTTGAATATTAATAAGAAAAATAAATATTATGGAGTAAAACACATTACGTACGATTACATATGAGAATTCATAATGAAAACAGAATGAGCAAAGAAATAAACTGGTCATCATGGGGTGATGCTAGGGAGCAAACATTATTTTGAAACTGAAAAATAAAGAATCTGCAATTTACATTGATATTTTTTATATTAACAATGAAAATAGTAAACCGCGTATTAGATGATGGGAATTTTCCCTTTATGGACATTTTCACCTGTCTAATAAAGAGAACAATATAAAATTAGGAGGTATCATTTTGATACTTTCATTTGAACTAACAAACCTAGGCACTGATCATCAACAACTGTTAATGTAAAAAAAGAGATAATCAGGAGTTCTCTGGTGACTCAGCAGTTAAGCATCCTGTGTTGTCACTGCCTTGGTGGGGGTTCGAGCTGTGGCCCTGGAACTTCTACATGCTAGAGGCACAGCCTGAAAAAAAAGATAGTCAGATATTATATGTTTCCTGATGGAAGAACACACCACACACCAATGAAGCAGTCTCTCCAGAAGAAACAAAACTGAATTTCATCAAGCCTCTATAAACAGCTACCAGTGTAGAGAGGAACATATTAATTAATCTGCACCATGGGAGTGTAATCAACAAAATGTAGACTGGGGGTAATTTACAGAATAAACAACCCATATTTTCAACAAGTAAATCACAAGGATAAATAAACAGCATAACTTAGAAAAGAGATTTAAAGGAATATTTACCAGTTATGTTTGGCGGATTTTATATGGACCCTGATTCAAACAAACAGAAATTCAAAAAGGTGAGGAGACCATGGAAATATTAATGGAGGGAATATTTGATGTTATTAAATTTGTTAATTTACCTTAAGTGTGATGAGATTAAATGAATGTCATATCTATTGAAATATTTATGGTTGAAATTATACGATGTCTGATATTTTCTTCACCATTCATGTCCTTTTTTCCCCTCAAGTCCTTACCTAATAATTAAATATTCCTGCTCAAGCTTGTGTTCCCAAAAGCAGAGGCTGAAATGATGACTATGTGCAAGTGCCTTATTGAGAAAATACTCTCAGGACAGAACAACAAGTTTGTGTAAACAGAAAGGGGGAGAGAAGGAAGCAATAACAGTGAAAGAGAACAACTTACACATAAAAGTAGAATTTAATGTTTTAGTTATATTTACAGCCTTCCTTTCCCCAACAGGTTGTAATCTTGATTAAAAAAAAAGAAATTATAGTAATTTCTTGCAATCCTGGTGGCCTTTCTGTAAGAGGCATTCAATAATACTTTTAATGCTCTGTAAGTATATATCTGTAATTGGGAATTTTGGTTATCTTATAACAGTCTTTTTAAAAAAATAACCCTCTCTTATTTCTTACCCATGTAGCACTAGGATAAAAGAAGCCTTTACCATATTCCACTGAAATTATCAAAGACATCCTTTAACCAATATCCCTAAAGATAGACAGACCACAATTAATCTTCCTTCTTCACTGTCCTTTACATGCTGAAATCAATTTTATAAAAACTCAAAGAAAATTCAAAACTCCTTAAATGGGCATACATGATCCTCTGGAATCAGGAATCAGCCTCATTTTCTGAGTTTATCTTCTAATATTCCCCGCCCAAACCATAATTTTTCAATAAAATAAGTCCATACATTGTATCTTGAATATACCTTGGATCTTTTCACTTTTTGTTTGCCACTTCAGTGAGTATTAAATCAAGTGTATGTGAAGGGATTTTATCAACTTTTAGTATGAAGAATAAAAAGCTGCTTGTTGCTATGTCTTCAAGATACCTATAGGCTAAATATCTGCTTTTTACCTACTGAGATTTTTTTCCCATTGTTGAAAGTTTTTATCAAGATGTTGAGCATAGTAGGATAAAATTGTGTATTGAGGTAAACCCCATTATATACCTAATATTCAAACTCACGTGAATTTTCTCAAATGTTCAGCAGTTATTTGTTTCTATTGGATTTCTTCCACAATGTTAATTTTTGGTCAATTTCCTCGAGTACCAATATACCCCCAATACTTCCATGTTTAAAGTTGCTTATCATTAACCAACAGGAACATCAAAGTTCATAGATTGATGTCCTCTAATTACCCTCAAAATCCCTCTCTAATAAATAACCCTTTGTACTTAGCCTGTGTTTGAAGAAGCAGGACCAGAGACAGAGCAAGTTACGTACTCAGCAAGTGCTCTTAGGAGAGACCCCTTAGGTGTGGAATAGTGATGAAGAAGCCAAGCAAACTCAAGTTCAAGCCTCAGCCAGATTTTGCATAGAAGCAAAGACGTATTCATTACACATTGGAAAGTATTTCAACTGGAGCTCTTGAAAAGACTCAAAGTGTCTGGAAATGAGAAATCTGCAGGAATCCAGAGAGGGAAGCAATCAGCTTCACGGCCACAGGAATTCATAGTGGTGAAGATTGTGACCTCTAGAGTCAGAAGGCTAAGGTTTAAATTGTGAATCCTGCCTCTTTTACTTACTATGCCTCGGCATTCTCACCTGAAAAATGGGTACGGTACTATCATTCACCTCCTAGGGTTACCATGGAGATTAAAGGAGGGAATACAATTATAAATCACTTAGAATAATGCTTGAGTCTTAAAGCTAGATAAAATATTAGGGATGATTGGACATAGACACTTTAATTGATAGATATTCTGAGATATAATATCTGTTCTTAGGGACTTACAAAATCAGTAATAAATTGATGTAGTTAAAAATACACACCTGAGCAGGCAGATAGCAGTTATGAAAGAATTCAGTCAAAGAGATAAGGACTGTCTTAGGTAGTTTCCCCAGGAAGCAAACTCTGAGAGGCTGATTTGCATGTTATTGAAGAACAGGCTGGGGAACAGCGTTTGTGAAAGCCAACAGAGGAAGGAACCGAATCTTTAGTAATAATGGGGAGGCAATATGGGACCTCACTTTTATGATGACAATACATGAAAATGAAGGACAGACTCAAAGCACTACTTGAGCAGAGGTAGCTGAATCCCATGATCAACTATATCAAGAGGAAGCTTGAAGCCAAGTCCACAAAAAGATTCTGATGGATGTATGCAGCATATTAATAGGACTAGAGAGAACATGGAGGTTAGCTTGATGATTCAGACTGAATTATCTCATTTAGTCCTCAAAACAACCCTATAAAAATATGGCCCATCTTCATTTTAGAGATGATAAACCTTAGATGAAGGTTAAGTAATGTGTCAAGTAGTATATCTATTAAGTGGAATAGTTGTGAGTAAATCCCAGATCTTTCAAACTCCAAGACTTGAGTTCTTAATTTCAATGCCAGAATTTCAGTCTTAAGCTTTTAGGGCTACATTAGGATTATTATCAGGTACTTGACAATTAAGTTTCACAAGAACATGTTAATGGAAAATATCCAGTATGAAGATTCCCCTTACACACATTCACAATATACTGTAGTTAGACTACTGTCCCAAGCATTACATATTTTTAGTGAAAATCCAGGACCAGTACAGAATCACTAAAGCGTTTTTGTTTTATCTGTGCTATAACTCAGACTCCAACAGAGATAAAAGATATGAAGCTGAGGTTCCTGTTGGTAAAATGTGCTAACAGTGGGTTCCAAAGAGGAAAAGCAAGATGTAGCATGGGGGATTGATCAAGTTCATTAGTCTCAAGCATAGAAATAAAGAAGTATGGATATAGCAATATTTTTTTGCATCATTGCTCATTGTTAATATGTCAGCAAGCTTGAGACCATTTCCATCCAGCCATTTTAGGCACAGAATGGGAGTAATCGGCTCGACAAGCCTATAGTCACTTGTTTATCCAAGAATAAAATACTGAGAGGCATGTTGGCAAGTTAAATGAAAATGCATCCTGTTCATAATCAAATAAAAATGCAATATCTCCAAAGAATATTCTTGTATTGAATGCTCTCCCTTGCCCTAATTAACTGGTTGTAATAACTTTCTAAGCTCATCTTATTCAGTTTTTTGAAATGCAGGATGTTCCACTTAATGAGAAATCTTCATTGTCTTTTAAAGTTGCAATACAAGACTTTGGTTTTATCATTCAAAATGCAAAATTAGAGAGATGTTTTATTAGGCATAAAAATACAAATTTAATAAATTTTAAATCCAGAAAGAAATGCCTAGAATCTTACCTATATACAGGAAAGCTGTGAAAAAGTTGTAACTGTCAACACAATCTAGGCAACAAAATAAAATCTCATGAAAGTGGCATATCATAGCATACCAGAAAACAAAGTGAAAAGACTTTGTTCTGAATAAATAATAATAGTTCAGGTTTTTGTTAAGTATTATTCTGGTAAGATATGAAACTGCAGAATATTTTTACATGTGTGTTTAGGGAGTAAGTAGAAAACCAAATTCAAATTATGTCTTATCTGAAATTTTATTTAAATGATAGAGCAAGAGATTTCTACCAAAAAAAAAAAAGAAACCTAAAAAACTTAGCATTTGGACTTAGATATTATAGACAGTCAACTAATTCTTATTATGCAACATGAATACAGGGAGAGTGCAACTACAGCAGTCAGATAAGCATGACATGAAATTCCAATTAGCAAATGTGTTAGACCTCACCCAGCTTAAATTTTTAATTTATCAGTTTCTGCATTTAAATAGAGAATCTACTTCAGTGGAGGAGAAATAAAGGAGCCTAACATGTGGAAAATCTAAAATTATATTTTACACAAAAATGCTACATTAACACATTCCATCTTTAAATACATAAATTTGAGGTTGAAATTCTCATTTAAAAAACAACAGTTAGCTGGCATCAACAATCAGCAGATTAGCAAGAAATTCTATAGCAGATAGCAAAATTGACATTTCAACAACCAAAATGAGGCATGGGAATAGAGGCTTAAGAAGCTGTTCTCTGGAGGCTGTGAGAGAAATTCCAGACACAAAGTGCCTTCCAGAATAATTCAGCTTATTTTATGTGCCCTGAAATGTACCCGATATTTCAATGTTTAATTTTAAATATGAAATTTTATTCAATTTATCCTTTTAAATGTTATACATAATCAAATAATGGCATAAAGAACTGGATGACTGAATATATGAGTGAATGAATAACTTCATAATTGAACTTGAAAAGTGAACTTGAACAGTAAAATTCTTAGCCATTTACTGTAACCATTCCAACTTCTCATTCCTACAAGTCTGAATATTACATATTCTAATAATAGCATAGGTTTCTATTTAAGAAAAAATAAAGTTGAGAAAAAAGACAGTGAAAATCAGTTTGAGTGACACCACACACATCAAGGTGACATCATTCTTTATTAGTAGCTACCAGACTTCCTTGAGATTATTTTAATCAACAAATCATAGAACTCCAGGCAGAACTGTGATGCACTCCTGTTTGTAAATATCAAACATATGCCAGGTATTATATGATTTCTCTCCACCCACATTAGCAAAAATTAATGTCTGATTAATGTATTATATTATTAATGATACACTTATCTCCAGTTCCATATGGCATTTTTCAAAGATAGCAATTTCACTAGAAAATTAAAGAAGCTAGTTTTTATTTACAAATTTTCCAGGTTTTATGTAAGAATTGTGATAACTATATCAATATTGCAATTTTAAGGATCTTTCAAAAAGAATGACAAGTATCTCGTAGAAATCATTTATGTAGAATTCCCCTGAGCATTTTGTATTAAAGGAAATTGGACATTTACAGCCAAAAAACACAAGTGTTTAAGGAAATTTGAAATTCAGTCAAAAGAGTTTAGATATGTTTTTACGCACAAGGTGTGTGAAGAAAAAAATAAATGTATTTATATTAGATTAAATGAGGTATATTTAGTGAGTTCGCTTTATGGCTCAGCAGTTAATGAACCTGACTAGGATCCATGAGGATGTGGGTTTGATCCCTGGCCACAGTCAGTGGGTTGGAAATCCGGTGTTGCCATGAGCTGTGGTGTAGGTTGCAGACACAGCTCAGATCCCACTTTGCTGTGACTGTGGCATAGGCTGGCAACTGTAGCTCTGATTCAGCCCCTATCCTGGCAACTTCCATATGCCGTGGGTATGGCCCTAAAAAGCAAAATAAATAAATAAATAAATAAAACAAAGCAAAGGAAATTTAAAAAACTAAATTAGTTATATTTATTGTCAATGTAGGTGCTACAACGTAGGTAACAGAAGGATTCAAATATATTTGAAAATTTCCAAATAACACTTCTACTTCACACCAAGAAAAAAGAGAGAAAAAGAAATCTAAAACAGCTTTAAAAGAATAATGTGGGACTTCAGGAAAGGTAAAATGAAAAAAGTGACAAATTTTCTCCCCTGAAAAGCAATGATAAAAGCTGGATACATTGTTTAAAACAAACCTTTTTAAAGAATCTGAAAACTGACCAAAAGTATAGGATAAATGAGAAACATAAATTTAAGAAAAAGAACTGAGTGTCAGTAAAAACACTGCGAGCTTATGGAATTTTCAGGCCAAGTCTGCTTTGCTCTTCTGCATCCTAGCTCTGTGCTCTAGAAGTTCTACATGGGGCTGGAGAATATGGAATTAGAACTAGCGGGCTCACTGTGAGACACGCTGCATGCACAGGGCTGAGTGTAAACTTAGGAGAGCGTGGAGGAGCCCTAATGAGCTACTGAATTAGGCCCTGATATGCAGAAAGTAAAACCTGGGAAGGACCAAACTACTGCCAAATTTTGAGTGCCTTCCTCCTACTACAGAAATCTCTTGGCATTTCCAGGTGTTTAAGTTCAGTCTTGAAAAAAAACATTGGATAATGACTGAGCCATGCTGACCCAAGAACTAGACCAGAAGAGCCAAGCTTAAAACTAAAAACAGGAGTTAAAAAAATTAAAACAGAGACATCAGCCATACACAGGCTACACATTAGCCCATGCAATTTATTAAATAGAAAATTAATAAGCGAACATACAGTAGAAACAAATATCAACCTCGGTGAAAGAAACCAGAGTCCAAAACTGATTCAATGTATTATCTAAAATGTCCAGCTTTCAACAAAAAATTATGAGATATGTTAAGAAACAAGAATTTTTAACCCATTAAGAAGGATCTGGTGATCTCTAGAATAATCACTAAGAAAATATCTAAAGTATACAGTAATTAATTCAACAAAACAATTTAAGTAGCATATTAAATAATATTAATTACTACCCAAAGGCATAGTAAAGTAGGAATAAGGAAGAAAGAAACACACAGGAACCAAATAGTAAAATGGCAGATATGAATCCAAACATGTCAATAATGATATTAAGTATACATGGATTAGAACTCACATCAAAAGACAGAGATTGTCAGACTGGATAAAAAACAAAAACAAAAGCAAAAAGATCCAAATATATGCTGCCATAAGAAGTATTCTTTAGGTTTAAAGACAAAGAAAAAAAGATCAATGATAAAATAATGGAAATTACACACCACGCAAATAGTAACCATGAGCAAGCTGGAATAACTGTACTAATATCAGGAAGATTGTTGAAGACTTGAGAATAAAATTATAAGGACACTATCAAAGAAGATGACTAAACTGATTTTATAGAGCATTCCACCCAATTGCAGTAGGAAAGAAAAATATATATGCATATATTTTTTCTTCAAGAAAAGTTGGCATGCTAGGCTATAAGAATTCTCAATACATTTGGAATAATTGGATTCCTAGAAAGTACATTCTCTGATTATAATGAATTTAATTTAGAAATTTAAAAGAAAAAGAACTTGAGAAATGCAAAACTATTTGAAAATTAACTAACAGACTACTAAAGAGCCAATAAATCAAAGAATAAATCCCAAAGGAAAATAGAAAATATTTTCAGTTTAATTAAATGAAGACACAATATATCAAAAACAGTCATGGTATGTATCTAAAGCAGTGCTTAGAGGAAAATGTAAAACTGAAATGCTTATATTAGAAAAAAGACAACCCAAATTAATAGCCTATGAATCTACCTTAAAAAACTAGAAAATAGGAGTTCCCATCATGGCTCAGCAGTTAACGAATCTGACTCATACTGAGGATGCAGGTCCAATCCTTGGCCTCACTCAGTGGGTTAAGAATCTGGCATTACCATGAGCTGTGGTGTAGGTCACAGACATGGTTCTGATCTGGTGTTGCTGGGGCTATGGTATAGTCTAGCATCTACAGCTCAGATTCGACCCCTAGCCTGGGAACCTCCATATGCCATGGGTATGCCCCGAAAAGACAAAAATAAACAAATGCCCTAGAAAATAAAGGGAAAATTAAACCAAAAATAGCAGAAGGAAGAAAATAAGGTTAGAAAAGCAATTAATGGTAACAAATTCTGAAAATAACACAAAAAAGTAAATCCAAAATTTTTTCATCAAAAAAGTACGAAAATGTTTTCAAATATTAACTTGGAATTGGCAAGAAAATAAGAGAGTCAACACAAATTACGAAAACTAGGAATAAAGGAAGGTTATTTGCTTCTGATTTTATAGAAATTAAAATGATTAAAGGAAATATTATGAATAATATTTTGCCAAGTTGGATAATACGAACAAAATGGAACATTTTCTAAAAAGGCACAAGTGACTTAATCTGAACCAAGAACAAATAGAATATCTGAATAGATATGTAACAAATGAAGAAATGGAATTAATGACTAAAGATCTTCTCACAAAATAAAGATCAGTCCTTCATGGCTACACTGGTGAATTTCATTAATTATTACACAGAGCAAATAATAGCAACGTCTCGTGAATTCTTCCAGGAACTGAAGGAAGTAGGAAAGTTTCTTCTATGAATAGAAAGGGAGGGAAGTATTTCTGACACATTCTGTTAGGGAAGTTTTATCCTAGTCCTATCACTTAGGGAACAAAATGACATCAATTGGGAAAAACAAACAAAAGTAACCAATATATCTCATGATATAGTGCCAAATTTCTCAACATATTAGCTAATAAATCTCACAAAAAAAGGATTATATACCACAAATATATAGGATTTATCTCAGGAATGAGAGACTGGTATAATAGCCCCCAATCAACTAATGTGATGCATCATATTAATAAAGCACAAATTGCATAATCTTATTAATAAATGCAAAAATGCATTTTGAAAAATCTTATACCCATTCATGATAACTTTTACCAAATTAAAATGGGAGAGAATGTCCTTAAACAGACAAAAAGCATCTACAAAAATCCTATAACCACAATTTTTTTTCCTAATTTTAAAAGAGAAACACTTGGTGTTTCGCCACTAAAGTGGAAAAACTTTACTAAAAACAGACTTTACTAAAGTAGTGAAAACCAAATACTTCTCCTTAAAGGAAAGAAAAAGCAGGAAAAAAGGCAAGGATGTTTGCATTCAACACTCCATTAAAGGTATAGCCAGTGGAATAAGGCCAAAAAAAAAAAAAGAAGAAAAAGATAAAAAAGTAAATAAAAGGTATCCAGATTGTAAAGATTGTTTTTATTTGCAGATGATGTGATCCTGTATGAAAAAAAAATCAAGTCACAAAAAATACTAAAACTTTTAAATAAGGGCAACAACAAGAGCACATGATTTAACATCGATATATAAATATTACTTCTTTTTCTATATAATAGCAATGAATAATTGTAAATCAAATTAGAAAAACAATTATACTCACAATGGCATGAAAAATGAATAAAATACTTAGAAGCAACATTAACAAAAGCAGGGCAAGAAAACTGAACACTTGGGCACTGAAAATTACAAAATGCTGCTGTGAGAAAGAAGCTCTAAATAAATGGAGAGACATTCCACGTCCATGAAATGAAAAGCTAAATGTTATTAAGATGGAAATTTGCCATGAATTGATCTATAGGTTTAGTAAAATCACTCTCAAAATCCTAGCAGGTTTTTGTTTGTTTGTTTGTAGAAATAGATTGATTCTAAATTTTATATGGGAATGTAAAGGACCCAGAGTAGACAAAAATACTTGACAGAGGGGAACAAAGCCAACACTTACCCAGCTCAATTTCAAAAATTGTTGTAAATCTACAGTAATCAAGGCAGTGGGACACTGGCATAAGAATAAGGTTATAGACAAATTGACTAGAAGTGAGAGTTCAAAATTAAACCCTTTACATTTATGGTCAAAAAGAGCAATGCCACAGCTAGATATCATACTCTAAATTGTTACTTGGTAACAATTACCTGAAAGTTTATAAAAAGCACTTTTAGTTAGTAGCAGGACAAAAATAAAACATTGGATAAAATTTGAGTCTTGCATTTTAAGATCTGTTTCAAAGTTGCATTAAGGTAATGCTAACTGTGGAACCGTGTCAAGGATAAACACAGCGAGACATTAATTTTGAAGCCTAAAGAACAGATTTTACTCAGTAATTATGGGGGAAAAATGTTAATTGCTTTCTGATTTGTTCAGAGGTGATTGGACATTTTAAAGGGGAATGAGAGACTGAAGAGGAGGAATGTCAGGAGGCTTAAACAGTGAAGGAAGTGAAAACTTACAAAAAGCAAGAAGAAAGCAGCCGTGGTGCACATGAAGTCCGTCCAAATTTGCTAAATGGAGTTATCAAAGTTAAGATCCTACCTTAACACAGAGACTGAGAAATAGGGGCCCTATCTTCAAGTGTTGCTTGGAACAGACAGTTCTTATGGCAGCCTTGTGTTTCCTCAAGCAACCACTTTATTTTATTTTTTTTTGAAGTTTAAAAATCTTTTTTTTTAAATTTTCTGAGAAAAAAATTTTTTTTCCCATTATACCCAGCTGCACAGCGTGGTGACAGGGTTACACATACATTTATGGATTCATCACAAGTGGTTAGACATAGTTCCCAGTACTATACAGTAGGATCTCCTTGCTTTTCCAGCCCAGAGGCAACAGTCTACAACTATTAACCCCAGACCCCCCTAGCATCACCACTCCCTCCCGCACCCTCTTTGCAACCGCAAGTCTGCTCTCCAAGTCCTTGATTTTCTTTTCTGCATAAAGGTTCATTTGTGCAGTACATTAGATTCCAGATATTGGTGATATCATATGGTATCTGTCTTTCTCCTTCTGACTTACTCCTCATAGAGAGCAACCACTTTAAAAGGGACTAGAATCATCCTACCCCATGCTGCCGTGCGCTTTTAACAACTATGATAGTATTTGCTCAAGTCTCTGAGAGAGGCCAACATGGAGGCGTCAGATCCGCGTTGTTGCTGGCATAGGCCTGCGGCTACAGCGCCAATTCTAACCCTAGCCTGGGAACCTCCATATGCCTCAGGTGTGGCCCTAAAAAGACAAAAGACAAAACAAACAAACAAACAAAACAAACAAACAAAACAGAGGTCACAGGGAGCATCCAAACAACTGTTTTGAAGTAAAGGCGGAGAGGACACCGCAAGCTCTCCTTTCCCCCAGACCTGCAGAGTCATGAGTTTTACCTACTCTTCTGTCCTTTGTGAATTAAAGTCTCTAGAGACTTGAGCGCATCTCTTTTTTTTTTTTTGTTTTTTTGCCTTTTGCCTTTTGTCATTTTAGGGCTGCACCCGCGGCATGTGGAGGTTCCCAGGCTAGGGGTCTTATCGGAGCTGTAGCCACTGGCCTGCGCCGCAGCCACAGCCACAGCCACAGCAACGCGGGATCTGAGCCGCGTCTGCGACCTACACCACAGCTCACGGCAATGCCAGATCCCTAACCCACTGAGCGTGGCCAGGGATCTAACCTGCCTGCATCCTCATGGTTCCTAGTCAGATTCATTACCCCTGAGCCACGACGGGAACTCCCACATTGCATCTCTTAAGAGTATGCTTTGCAACAAACTATGGGAGTCAAGTGATTAGATAAGAATAAAGGGAATACGTGGGCTCAAAATGGTAGGCTAACTAAAAACTAAGCTGAAGGTATACCTTCAACTCCCGAGCTGGTTGGTCTGTGTTAGCTGACAGGGGCATCATGACAGGGAATGGTTAGCTAAATTCAGGACTAACAGACAGGTATATTCATATACAATGTACTTCCTATAAGTGTTATAACCCTTTTTTTCCTGAGTCAAATAAACGTTCAGGAAGAATAGTGAGCTAACAATCACAATGAGCAAAACGTACAACTATAGTTTTGACTGGAAAATATCTATTTTTTTCTCAATTCCTTCCAAAAACTCTAGGATTATCTGACAAGTCTTTGGGCTAACTTAGGCTTCTGCCTTTCCTGGAATTCCCTTTGCTTATTTTCTATTTCTGTTCATTCCAGCAAAAATCACACACAAAAAAGTCTGTCCTTTATTATAGTCATCTTGGGCTGTTTTAACAAACTATTACAGACTGGTGGTTTAAACAATGAATACATATCTTCTTACATTTCTGGACACTGGGAGTCAAAATTCAGTATGCCAGTAGAGATCTGACACAGGTCCTCTTCTTAGCTTCCAGACACAGCTGTTTTCTTGTACCCTCACACAAGGGTGAGGGGGAGCTAGCTATCTCTTTTCTCCTTCTAAGGATATTGATTCCATTATGGGAGCTCTACTCTTATGAACTAATCACCTCCCAATACCTTAATACCATCTTAGTGGAAATTAGGGCTCAGCACATGAATTTGAGGGCACATACATGCAGACCATATACTCCTGAACACGTCACTGCTGTGGCAGTCAACCCAAAAGCATCATCATTGCTTATGCCAGCCAATATTTGCAACAGTCTTTGAATGCATGTGTGTAATTGCACATATGTGTGGGCTCGCATGAAGGTGTATGTGTATGCTGAAGGTACAGTCTTTCATCAGAAGGTACCTTGAAGAATCAATAGCTCCCTTGCTGTAAAGTTCTTTTTATAATTACTGAATGATTTGTTGTACCTTCCTTACTTATTAAGGGTTGAGCTAGAAGACAATATGAAGTGTAATCGCTGCGACATGCTCCACCTGATTTATCTCACTGTCTCTGAGCCCAAGGTATTTGCTTAATCTCTCCTGAAAGGAATCTACAAACTTAATTTAGATTTTATGTCATATATCAATAAGATTCAACAGAAATGAGGTTCAAGCTATTACAAACAATAAAAACATAACCCTGCTTACCTAAATGGATGGTATAAGAACACATGATACAGCTTACTATATATAAAGCATTTTTTAAATGTTTTATACATATTCCACTTAAAATCTTTTCAACAAATGTGAGATATTTTTATTGTAGGCATCTTAACAGATAAAGAAATTATGGCAATGTAAGATTTAGTAACTTGATTAAATTTACATGGCTAGTAAGAGAAGGAACCAGAATACTGATCTAGGAAATATGAATCCAGAAACCAAACCAATAAGCTATCTGTTTAAGCCATGGTCTAAAAATGGTCCATCAATGTTACAGGTTCATTAAATAATACTCTGGGCATTAAAAATGTATTCAATGTAAAGATGTTTATTAAAACCGTAAACTACTTAACAAAAAAGAAAAATACACACAGCTAATGTTATTCATATATACACATACATAAAAGCTAACAGTGCATTTCATAAAATCTATAAGTTTTTTCCCAACATAATGAACCTAAGAATACAAACGTTTTTCAATAAACTAAAATACATGTCTTCTATTTCTGTAGTTCATATTTTACTTCATGGAGAAACACAGAGTATTCTTTTTTAAAGCAAGAACTGGAAAAGAACAGGGTTCTATCACCAGGACTGTCAGGAAATGTCTTTTTATCTGATATTACTACTTGTAAAAACATTTCAAATACTCTATTTCCCTGTCTTTAAAATATAAAGATACAAATATTCCAAACGCTAACCAAGCTGATTGCACAGCTAGACTCCTAACCACAAAATTTTCCAGAAAGCTATACAGTCCACTGTGTTCTCGTCTCTTAATTTAACAAAGAAATAGTTTCTATTGCAACTTGTAACACTCCACTGACACATGTGATACACTACAGTTGCTTCTCCAATTATATAAAAAGCTATGCTCCATAGACCCCAGGCCCTGCATGCTGCTCTGAGGTTTAATGTGATATACAGACTCTCCTGAAGTGTCAAAGCAATGGAGCCTTTGCTTACAAACTACTTTCCAGTGAGAACGGGTCGTTTCCTGTTCTACTGAAATATAACAGTTTTATTTCTTCCTCAGGTTTGACTCTTTTCACCACAGCTTCCAAGAGGAATAAGTATTTTTCAAATTTGATGTTATTATTTAAGACATAAGATAAATCAACTAAAAGTCTCTCTACATTAGAGAAATATGCAGAAGTAGTCAGACCCCTCTGCATAATATAAACAAATTGAGAATTAACTGTCGTGATATTGATGAAGCAAAATATTAATGTTTATAGAGAATTAGGATGATTGTATTTGGACAGATCAGTTTATCCCAAATGAATTATTATATGTATTTTTATAAAAAGAATTTAGAAGCTTTCACTGTTTTCTTAAACAATATAGCAGTGAACTTTCATTTCATGGGTAGTTTAATTTATCTGTGACATTTTACTGAGTTTATTGCTTTTATATAATGTGGGGATGGTTAAGAAAAAGGGGATGGTTTTTGACAACTTCTCAGATTCTCTTAAGGTCTCTGATATATTTAGATTTGGGAAATGTCTCTGTGTCAAAAATTCGTTGTATTTTCTCCATAAATCAACTATTTCACCCAGTATTCCCAATGTATTTGCTAGAGTTGAATAAAGCACTCATAACTCTTTTATAGTACTTTGCATCAACACTTATTTTTATTTTTATTACTGTTTTTGTGGCTCCTCATTTTTTCATGAATAGATATTCTAGTTCCTTATTTCTTTTACTATTTTTCTGTTAAATCAGATAATTCTTACCCTTACCTCTTAATTTTATTATTGATTGATTTTCCATTTTATCAATTTCCAATTTTGCTTTAACTAATATCTTCCATAAGTTAATATTTTCCCTAGCATAGAGTTAAATATAATAATTCATTTATTTTAACCATTTTTTCTTAGTAATGTATGCATCTAAGGTCATTAATTTTTCTGAATTTCAATTTTAACTAGCTTAGTACATGAAATTTTGTCACAATTACTACGTTCTGCACTATGGTAGCTATTTAAATTTAATTTTGATTTATTTGAAGTTAAATTTAATTTTTTTCATCACAGTAGTCATGACAAGTATGCACATACCTACCACTTTTAAATGTTTTGCGAGAACGAATTCATACTCTATTAACTGTTTTGTAATTTTTCCCCTTTTAGTGATATTTCAACTCTTATCTTTCACTGTCATTGAAGTATAGTGAATGGCTCTGTGTCTAGTTTGAGATTCAGAATGCTGGGTTCAAATTGTAACTCCTGTATTTTTTTTTATTTTTTGTCTTTTTAGGGCCACACTTATGACATGTGGAGGTTCCCAGGCCAGGGGTCTGATCAGAGCTGTTGCTGCCAGCCTACGCCAGAGTCACAGCAATGCCAGATCCAAGCCGCACCTGTGACCTACACCACAGCTCATGGCAAGGCCGGATCCTTAACCCATTGAACAGGCCAGGGATTGAACCCACAACCTCGGGTTCTTAATTGAATTTGTTTCCGCTGTGCCACAGCAGGAACTCCATAACTCCTTCATTTAACCAGCTATTTGATCTAGAAAAAGTTACTCAATATTGCAATATCTATAAATGAATGTCCTCTAGTAGCTTTGTCATTCAGCTGTTATGAGCATTGCATGTGGTAATACACATACAGAACGTTGCATATCTCCAGTTACATAATAACTGCCTAGTAAAGGTTAACTTTGTCATTATCACTATGAAGCATGTATAGAGCATTCTATACAAACATAAGTCACTTGACTACTTACAACTTTTTTCATTGTTGAGTAGAAGTTGCTTGAATTTTTGATGTAAAATTTTGGAAACTCTGTGGGTTGCCACATAATATTAAAATATTTTCTTAGAGAGTAATTAAATGCTTTGATGATTCCTTATGATTCGGTCATGAGTCCTATGCTTCATCCCTGTAGACCTAAAAGTTTTCCCAGAACACTGCCTCTGGAGAAACCCACTGCTGTGTCTGACTGTGTAACAGTTTCTTACCTATAGCCTTTCCATCAAGCTAATACTATAGGCTTTCTTCCTTAGAGAAATTCTCTATACTTCATGGTTCTTCTGTTTTTCCTGGACATGTATAGATTTTCTTTACCTCCTTCAAATCTTCTTCTTCTCTTTCATCTTTGTAATAATTCCAAGACAATTTAAGAAAGTATAAATATTTCTAGTAGAAATTGTTAAACATAAAATTTTTTAAATATATATCCAGCTTTTAGGCTATAAAAAAATTGAGTTTTATTTGGTTATCACAAGCTACCTTTTTTTTTTTTTCCTGCTTTTTAGAGCTGCATATGGAAATTACCAGGCTAGGAGTTGAACAGGAGCTGTAGCCACTGGACACAGCCACAGCCAGAGCAACGTGGGATTTGAGACATGTCTTTGACCTATACCTCAGCTCATGGCAATGCCAGATCCTTCACCCACTGAGGAAGGCCAGGGATTGAACTCCAATCCTCATGGACCCTAGTCAGGTTCATTAACTGCTGAGCCACAAAGGCTACTTTAAAAGTAATTTTTTTTTACCTTTTTGCAACATTGAAATGATCTTTATATATAGTTTATATAAATATATTTAAAATATATATGTGTATTTAATATATGTATATTTTTAAAATAACAGCAAATAACATATGTAATAATATACATGTAATAATAATATATGTATATTTTTAAGATATCAGAATGCCTTTTGACTATATTGACTGAATTATTAGGTCAGGCCCCAAGAATTTAGCAAGTTTAACTCCCAGTAAATTGACTTACTTTATTATTTTTGCCTTCACATCTTTTTTTTATAATGATTTTTTTCATTATAGCTTGTTTACAGTGTTCTGTCAATTTTCTACGGTACAGTGTGGTGACCTGGTTACACATACATGTATAGATTCATCAGAAGTGATTAGACATATATCCCAGTGCGATACAGAAGGGCCTTCACATCTTTAAAAACTAAACTGCATTAGTTTTTAATCCACAGTTATTTCATTATCAGATACACACAAAAACGTTTATTTCTTCTCAGTCTAATAAACTAACAGCAGTAACACATCTTGTATTCTGCTTTGTCAGAGGGAGTTTTGGCACAAAAAGCAATTCAAATGCAAATGATTACTGGTAGCATTTGCCATGTGCACCTCCCAAATGAGTATAGTTATTCGAAAGATAATGTGAACCTGGCAATTTATAAGTATATACTTAAAGGTACTATCAATGCTCATTTGAACTATAACTGAGTTCCCAAATTGAGCTTTACTCAAGAGTGAGTAACTCAATATCTGAATAAAATAAGTCTCATTGTGGGATCTTATAAAATCGAGGGCTCTGAAATGCAAACTTCTCAGGTTATACAATTTATTAAAATGGAAGTAATTTAAAACAGCCTGTTTCTTGTTAGTCTTTAAATATGCAAATAAGGAAGACCATTCAATTCACCCATTTTTTATTTCTGCCATTTCCAGATGGAGACATAACTACTTATTATGAATTCATTTCCACATTCCAGCCTTTTGACTTTGCATCTTAGCTTTTCCTTTTTAGCATTTTAGAACAAATTGATGCCTAAGTATTACAAATTGAATTTTAACTATTGTAACTAATCCTCACTCAAGATGGTATAAATTTAAAATCTCCAACAATGAAATATTATTTTCAAGTTACTGCCTTGTGCAGTTTAGCTTAAGGTTTTTAGTGATACTCATGTGAAGAACTTCATAATGAATTTAAATAAATGTGATTCACGGATAGAGAAGGAATTGTAGTTCATTTACTCTCACATTTCACCTTGAATTGGAGAAGGAAGACTTTATAACTTTTTGCATTGTTAAAATGAAGTCGCTTTTTTGTTGCTTTTGTTTAAGGAAGTATCTGTTGTTTTTTTTAATATGTATAGGAAAAGGTGTCCAATTTTCACAATTAGAGGAATTTTTCAAATGGGATTCTAATTAATTGGTAAAGGTGAATTCTCCAGATAGTTTGTTATAACATACTAATATAAGTGAGCTCTGAATGAATGAAATTATCCAAACACCAAGATTAGAGGGGACACTAGGCAATAAGATGATGCTCAAGCTGGATAATTTCAGTAGACTTGTAAGTGGTTTTTTGTTGTAATTCAGTGAACCAATGTTAAATATTCTCTAACCGTCTATTTCACTCATATCCTAAAAAAGTTTCCTGTTCATCCTTACTTAGCATGGGGATCTTTGAGATCAAATGACCATAATCAATCAAGTAACCCATTACAGCCCATCCCAGTTCCTTGAGCTAATACATAAAACCTTCTCTGGTTAATTCCTATTGATATGTTCAACCCAATCAGATGTGATTCCTGGTCTGGCAGACTCAGACTACATCTTCACACATATTTTCTCCATATTTTTGCCAATATATAAATTAATAAAAATTTTGTAGTTGTTTCAGTTGTTAATCTTTCTTCTCTTAAATTAGATTTTGAAGGCTTAATTTCCATCTCAAACCGAGATATAATTCTTGTTATATGACTTGAGGCAATGGGGAAGTGATGTGAGGATATTTGACTTTCTAATGCAAGGTCATTTAAGCAAGACAGGAAGAGTCTCTCCAGGCAGAGATGGACAGGTCGCATCTTCTGGCCAGCATCACTTAATTTGGTTTTAGGGTTCAGATTCTTTAAGTTATTCAACTACATTCTCAAATACATGCAACTTTATTTCTTATAGCCCAATTATCTTTTCTTTTTTGATTAATATCTGAAGATTTACTTAAAAGACTGGTGAGACTGTGATTTCTAATTAGTATATGACAAATAGAACTTTCAATTTGATTTTAGGCTATGCCAGCAAAAAATGTTCTGTGATCCTTTAATACAAGAAATAACACTGGAATTAACCTTCCTTTCAATTTTTTGCATTTATTCTTTGAAATGTAAGCAATGACATATATATATATCATCCTGCTGTATCTATATCCCATAAATCTTTGTATTTTTATTTTGGCTTAGTTTTAAATATTGCCTATATTCTAAAGTGTGTTTTTAACTTTTACTATCATTTAACATTTATTTATTTACTTATTTGTTTATTTATTTATTTATTTTATTTAACAGTTGCACCTGTGACATATGGAAGATCCTGGGCTAGGGAACAAATCAGAGCTGTAGCTGCCAGCCTACACCACAGCCACAGTACACGGGATCCAAGCTTCATCCACAACCAGCGCCGTGGCTTGTGGCAAAGTCAGATTCTTAGCCCACTGATTAAGGCTAGGGATTTAACTCACATCCTCACAGACATTGTTTGGGTTTTTAACCCACTGAGCCACAGTGAGAACTCTTATCCTTTTACTTTTAACTTTTCTGTGTACTTAAGATTAGACTGTGTTTTCAAGGAATAGTCCAGAACTGAATATTTTTTAAAATATGGTTGATTACCTTAGTCTTTGTTATATATTTCAATATATTCATATCCATGTTATTTACATTTAGTGGAATTAATAATGTATTTTACTCTAAAATCTGATCTTATATTGGGAGTCATACCTCTTTCTATTCTTTTCCATTTCTAACTTGGTTATTATATTTTTATATTTTGATGATTTTTATTTTTTTCCATTATAGCTGGTTTACAGTGTTCTGTCAATTTTCTACTGTACAGCAAGGTGACCCAGTCACACATACACGTGTATATTCTTTTTTCTCATATTATCCTGCTCCATCATAAGTGACTGGATATAGTTCCCAGTGCTATACAGCAGGATATCATTGCTTCTCCATTCTAAAGGCAATAGTTTGCAACTGTTAACCCCAAATTCCCAGTTCATCCCCACCCACCACCTTGGCAACCACAGTCTGTTCTCCAAGTCCATGATTTTGTTTTCTGTGGAAAGGTTCATTTGTATAGTATATTAGATTCCAGATATAAGTGATATCTTACTGTATTTGTCTTTCTGTTTCTGACTTACTTCACTTACTATGAGAATCTCTAATTCCATCCATCTTGTTACTCTGGTTTTTCTTCATATTGTATAAATCTTTCACTTTAACTTGATTATTTTTGTCATTCTATTTTTCATTCCTCTATGGTTTATAAAAGACATATTTAACTTAGCAAAGCCAAAATTATCTTTATTTTCTCCTGCGTAGTACCAGAAAATGAGAACATATTAGCCACTATTTCTTCTCATAGTTGGTAATCAATTGTTGTCTTAAACTTTTTTTAATCTAATGCAGAATTCTTCTTTACTATTAAAATCCCTCCATAATTATCTACATAGTTACCACTTTCTTCAAACACCATTCTTTATTGCATATTATTACACCTTCCAGCTGTTCATCAGAAGTTATACTCTTTTGGGAGTTCCCTGCACTCAGCGAGTTAATGATGTGTCAGTTGCTATTGCTGAGGCTCTGGTTACCACTGTGGTGCAGGTTTATCCCTGTCCTGGAGAACTTCTGCATGCTGTGGGTGCAGCCAAAAAAAAAAAAAAAAGGTCTCAAAGACACATTTTTTTTTTTTCAACAAAGCAACACTACATAGTGATTAGTCTGGAGGTATTTTATATCAATTTCATAGACTGTTCATGTATGGTAAATTCACAGCCATGAATTCGTAGATATTTTATTTTACTGCCTATTATCCGGACCCCCTGGGCCTGATATCCCTATGTGCACAGAGCCTAGTACTTCAAAATCCCTGATTACTGAAGATGGCAATCAGTCATGGGCAGCTCAAGACTCTGTGCTTCTTGTAACTCTGGCTTTTTGAGCTTTTTATCCCCAGGGCTCAGTTGTGTATTTTATGACTTTTCAGCTTTTCTATCATTTTCAGCTTTTTTGTGGCCCAAAGTGTTTTTTGTATATAAGTCCTCTAAGATGATAGATCTGTAAATCCACGTATTTTTTAAATTATCATTTTTATGTGGAAGTTATACACCACATTCTCATTTTAATTTCTATATTTTTTCCCTCTAAATATCCCCTCCATGATATAGTGACAGAATGTGAGGGAAAAGATAGTGCCGATCTTCATAATATTCATAACTGGAAAGAGGTTTTGAAAGAATTGTGATTTTTTTCAGTGCCTTGTGCTGTTTTACACTACACTCATAAAACATTCTATACACTATAAATATTTTGTAACTTTGATTTTCTTTTTTTTACAAGTTATGTAGAATTACTTTATCAAGAAAGCAACAAAATGAATAGCTGATTCGATACCTTCTAACCTCTAATTTTATGATGATTTGTCATTATAATTTTTCCAAAAGTGGCATATCATTAGTTTTGAAATGAAAGTCATTTAACAAATAGGCTTACATTCCTTTTTTTTCTGTAACAAGACTTGAACATAATTTTTGTCAATAAGAGATAACACTATAAAGTCATTTTGGAAATAGTGAAGAAGTCTTGAAAATTATCATGGAGGAGATTCAGTTCCAGTGGTTACAGTTTTCTGACATTTCATTCAGTCATATCAGGTCCTGGACATTTGTTGGGAATTCATTACAAAATAAAGCCAGTTTTAGTTTCTAAATTGATATGCTGTTTTGCACAGTGGTCTGACTTTATATTGATGCTAGTAATAGATTATTTTCACAGTGACTCTGTTGCTAGCTGTTATATATCATTTGTCCTTTTCCTAAAGAAGGTAAATGAGTCAGAAGTGCTAGATACCCCTTAAATGAAACATTGTTACATCCTTAACCTGACTACTAACTTTGCTTACCACTGTAACTTTAAATTTGAATTTGGTAGATCATGAATGGTGATCCTTTAATCCTATTTTCCTTGAGACTGCCCCCTAATGCAATACTGAGATTGATACATAGCTTTCAATCTTAACCCTTCACAAATCTATTTCATTATTTAGCAGGATAAATTGAAACACTAATATTAATAATGTCTTGCCATCTCCATATCAAACAAAGTTTAAATCTCTCTTGATAATTTAAAAATAGTATCCCATTCGTCCCTGTAGTTCTGGAGATAAAATATTATTTTCTGTAACTTTCATTTCCCCTGGAACCATGCTTACTCTATATTCATAGTTTTCAGTAGAAGATATCTATCTGCCCACTTGACCTGAATGAAAGTGTAAGGGTCAAGGAATATAGATGCAGCATTGATTGAACAAACACCTTAGAGATGAACATGGTACAGAAGGGGATTCCGGCATGAATCAGATGAATTTCTACCAGCTTTAAACCTGGCAAAGGGGAATAGACACACATAGACAGACAGAAAGGAGAAAAGCACTGAGATCAGTCTGTGGAAGCAGAGATTGATTCAGTTCGAGGAGTCCTCTTGTACAGCCTGAAAGGTGACCTAGTCTATTAAAAACAGATGACAACTGAACTAGGCTTATAGAGTATAGGCAGGATATTGTTCTTACCTTTAGGAAGTGTAGGATGTGTTTGTGTTTAAATATTTCTAATTTTTTCTTAATTTAAATAACATTTAAAATGTATACAGACATTCACATTATTTTGGGAGCATAAGAATAGAATCAGAAAAAGTTTAGTTTTCTGAGTTAGTGAGGCTGATGTGTTTTCCAAAGAAATGTTTCTATATCTGCAAAGCCCTAGGATTGGTAAACACCTGCCACATTTGATCAGAGTGACATTTACCTAGAATATTTCAAATACTCCTTAACCTTCATCTCCAAGATTTTGGAACAGGGAAATAAAATAATCAGTATGATAGTGCACAGCATAGAATAAAAACCTGAGAGAAACAGTTACCTTGTGGGCAAGCAGCATCATTCAACATGCAGATTGAGAAAGCCCTATGTAATATTTATTTGCTTTTATTTGAAATTGTCATTGAAAGGGAGGATAAACAAGGCTCAGCTTTATCTGCAAAGCAGTGCGGTAGTCCAATGGTTCATTAAAGACCCACTATAATCCAGACATGTACGTGACCCTTGCATGAAAAATAAATGCACTGCAGGAAGGTGACAATATTGATAAAAGTGAAATTTCTCTCTTGTGAGGGCAATCAGCTATCTCTCTAAGTAAAAATTGTTATGTAAACAGAATATTCTCGAGATGCCTACATTCAGCTTCTGTGTGGTTCCTTTACACATGTCCCTGGTGACATTAATTGTCATAATTTGGTGTTATCCTCTAAATCATGGAGATGATCTTAATATCCTAAAAATTCTACTTTATAGGGAAAAGAGATGAGTGGTACAAAGGAAAATCTTTTCTCTGGCATGGAAAGGGAATTAATATACTTGTTATTAATAGCAAAGCTTAAGGTAGTTCCGAAGCAGAGAAATGAACTTACTGAAATAAATTTAATTAAAAGCTAGACATGGTACAAATTTGGGTGATGACTCTTCTGAAAAGGCAATCAGTTTCTAAGTAATAACTTTCAGGTGATATCCAATATTTTGATTATCTTAGGTCTGCAGAGTTAAGAAATTATAATAAGGAGGTCAAGAAATAAAACGTGTACTGTAAAAATTGTAGTTACTAGCATAGCACCATGTATACCCAGGTTCTAAACAACTATTTCTAGATAAGGACTTGATAGGAGTGCAATTGCCTAATATAATTATTTATTAAAGGATGAAGTAGAAATGTGAAAAAAGTAGGTTCATAACTGATTGTAATCCATTTTTTTTGTTGTTGTTGCTCAGGCTCAACTGAAAGCTTTTGAATAATATAGTTAGTAATCAAAGCTGAATGCAGGCTTGATTATTCAAACAATTTAGGGCTTTGTCAATTCTCTTCAAGAACACTCTGAAATGATCATGAAATGCAATTCAACTTACAAAGTTAAATATAAATAGAATATGTTTACAGGTGTAAAAGTATGACAGTATCTCGGTCAGGGTGCTATTGAGATGAATGTTTGCTTTGTGAAAATGAACAGTCTATATGCCTATAATTTCTGCACTTTTTAATATTTATATCATGTTTCAAAAAAGGTTTTGTTCAAAATATTGTGGTACTATTTTGTCATTCATGATTATAATATATCCTCCACTTACTGTTGGATAAAATTGACTCATGATGTAATATGAGGGATCAGAAAATGTATATTGAACCAGGAAATAAGCATATAGAAATTAAGATGTGACAGGTGGTGTAGACATTGAAAAAATTTTGATTAGAAAACTTCTGACGTTTTTTAAGTGTTTTAAGTTCACCGGGATGTTTTCTTTACTGGTGAGCCATTCTTTCAATACATCAATAGCTGTCTACCTGGTACTACTATGTGTAGTCTTCTGTAAATGACCTAATGAGCACTGTATGTATAAATGGGGGAGATAATTTACTTCTTGTGCTCCTTAGTAATTTAAACAGAAGGTGATATAGTGACATACTGGTTGGCAAGTCATATAGCCTGAATTTTCACCCATATATAATGCTAAATAGATGTACAAACTTATATACCAAAATTCATATTACTGAACTATGAGTCATGTAAAAAAGGAGGGTGATTTATAAAATTTCTATCACATTTGAAGATTATGTTATTATCGTCAAAAAATAATTTATATGGAAGGCGTTATTTATTAACCAAAAGGATATTGATTCTTATGTTACTTTTGGCTAATATACACATACATGCACACAGAAAAAACCCACTCAATATATACGTTTTTAAAAGAATAAATCAATGAATAAGGCTAATGTGTTATTTGAAAATTGAAGAATCTCTTAACAAGGACTTTCTTAGCATATAAAATATCTTGGATCATGGGGTAATCTTAATATTTTTGTTGAGTCTACTTAATTTTAGGCTATATCATAAACTGGCCCCTTTCTTTCTTTTTATCTGCCTTAGAGGAAGAGATTGTTCTTAGAAGAAAGCTGAAATCCTGGCTATAATCAGGGGCAAGGTTATCTGTTGTTTTTCTTTTTCATTCTGTTTTTATTCAAAGGATAAATGGCTACTTATTTAAGTTTGAAAGTAGTTATAAGAGAGCAGCAAAAATACAGAAAGAGAATGTTTGCCATCAGTTCACAAAAATGTATGAATCCTCTCAGGATTCTTCCATTTGAGATTTAAGCTTGGCATTTTTTTTTTCTTCTTTCTTTTTTTTTAACTATTCTTGAAATTTCTCATGTTTTGAAGATGGTAGTATCTCATAGTATCAGTTTTGCATGTCCCTATATTTATCCGGGTAAACTGATACACATTTGTCCTGGCATATGACAAACCCAATAAAAAATACGTCTCATGAACCATCATGGACATTAGGAGACAAATTAGGAGCACATTTTATAAAATAATTTTATGAATGTATACCTAGAGAAAAAAATAGATTTGTACTTATATACCAAAGATTTGAATATTTCCAGAGGAGGCTGCCATGAAAAAAATCAGAGGAATAGGAAAGAGTACCTTGTGAGAAAAGATAAAAATACCTATTACAAATCTGTATAACATTTTCAAACTACTACACCTAGCCTGGATTAAAAATTAAAATGAATGTGTTAACCTGGAGCAGTGAGGGTAAAGGCTGGACTAGGATAGCGGGAACTGGGAAATCAGAGACTGTTTATATGCCAAGGTACATCATCACTGGATTTATTCTGAAGAGGATGGAAAACCAGTAAAATATTTTAAGCTGAGGAGACATGGTTAGATTTCTATTTTTTTAAAAAACAGTCTTGTGGCAAATGAGGCATGGGCATGGTATTGGAGAGAGCTTTAATAAGAATGTAACTCTCCAAGGAAGGCATCAATTTCTTTGAGCTAATGCCTTTAACCATTCCCTCCCTGATCATGAGCTGGGTCTCTGGCTTTCTCTAACACCTCTCTCTCCAAAGCAGAAGTACTTCAGGTAGTCGCCAAGATTTTATTTCCGGAATCCCCTTAATCAGTCTTATCTCCCTTCTGAGATGGACCCTGTTCTTCAGAACTGATTGGTGTTCTCCCTCCCTCCAGCAGTGGACAGACAGACCAGCAGTGCTGTTCAGAGAAGGAATAGCAAGACATGCTGAGTATTCAGGTAGTGAATAACACTTGGCCCCTCTCTCAGAAGAGTGCTTGGAGTCAAGATGAATGTAAACTCAATACTCTTTAATAATATTATTCAAAAAAAGAATCCTGTCAGAAATCAAAATGGCCGATATGCCTAGAAATATGGCTACTATTCATTATACTTGTGTTTCTACAATTGGAAATAAAGGAAGAAAGAAGGAACTGCATACAGGACCAATGCATCTAGTTAGTTTTCAGGAGTTAGAAGGGTTGAACTTTTCCCTCAAAATACTCATTACACAGCTTGAGCTCAGATGTCACGAGTGGTAACATGTAGCAGAGTTATACTCCTGATAAAGGACAAACTAAAGACCCTACAGATGGGATTCAATATTTGGGATCAATTAAGGTACCCAGTTTAGAAGACATAGTAGACCAGATCCAGCATATTGGATAAAAGTTGGTGTCCAGGCAGGTCAAGGCACAAGGATAAAACAGAAACATTAATCCCAGGCTATGCCACCAGCCAGGCTCATATTCTAAGTTTTCCAGGGCTCTGCCATACCCATGGATTATTATCTCCTCTCTCCTGCCCTCATCCTACTCCACTCTAGAGCCCTCTGAATCTCAACTGAACAAACACCTTGTTTTCCATGCACACTGGACTGTCTGAACATTTGGAGAAGATGATTAGCTCCATTTTGAAGGGGTTATCAAGGTGAAACTTTTATTAGGGAGATGGATCTTCAGGTCAGGTTGTCAGGAGAGAAATGTCAGCTGAGGTTAGACAGGAGATACTTCTATGAATTGAGGTGGTTAGAAACATGGAACTAAATGAGTTCTTGTAGCTCTGTAGATTGTAATGCAGGAAGATAAATCATTTGTCTGTTCATTCTGTTCCTTACAGCTATGTTAGACATTACTCTGTTGATTGAAAGAATAAATCAATGTTCATTAGAAAAGTTGTCATCAAAAAAAAAAGTTATGAAGGCAGAATTCCAAAGAAACTTTATCATAACTTTGTTTCAATCTTCAAATCAAAGGTGGGGAAAGCCCATAGCTACTAGCACCTCCACCCATTCCAAAATGTACATTTTCCTTAGACTAGTTTGTCGGTTTAGAGCTGCTGAAGTCCAGGAATCAAGGGCAAATGCCAAAACTCATGGAGGCTGACTCGACCCATTACACTTTCATTCAGGCAACATTCCAAGCATAATAGAAATGACATTAGCAAAACTGTTTTCTTGATTTCCAGAATAAATTTGCAACTCCTAATGGGCTGGATTATTCAGATTGGCATGGATCCAACTACAAACTTTACAAGCCTTTTCTAAAGTGGGCTCAACCTGGAATCCTAATAACCCCATAATGTGAAAATGTTTTGAATTTACACTTGAAAATGGTTATTGTGCTTAATGAAGCATGCATTATCATAGAATTTTATAGCATTGTTCATACAAGGATGAATTACCACTGATTTCAGCTGCATTGAAAATAAAGTCTCCTCAACAAAACACAGTCCGGTGCTTCCCTGGGTATGTGGGAAGAGTTCTGTGAGAATGGAGACAAGGAAACACAACCACACTCATTATGCTGAAGGCCAAGGAATGAAATTAAATGATACATTTACATATTTCCTGAACAGTTCCCAAGTATTACAGTTTTAGGAGCCAATTTTTATTTCAGTTTTCTACTTTTTGTTTAGTCAGAGTGGTGGGGGGTAAAGCACAAAGTCTACAAACCAGCATCTTTCAATCATGTTGGTTATACAAAGTACATAAGATTTAATCTTCATCTTTGGGTGGATTTTCTCTGCCAAGGAAAGGTTTGATAAAGACATCAATGTACATGTTTTTTGTGGGTGTGTATATAAAACCATTTATTAATGTTCAGATTTTTTAAATGCTAGAACATTTATTTGTTGATGTGAACATTATTAAATATATAAAATGTTATCTGGTACTGTTAGTAACCATACGGTAAGCCTCAGGAAGAATTTCAAAGACGATTTTGTTTTCATATATTTAGGTAAAAGTATTTATTCAGCCTTAACTCTATGGTATTAACATGGTAAAGGAAAAGGGAATAATTGGGAGAGGGAGCACTTGATGATGTTTTATTACTATCTGATCCATAGAATATTTTTAAATAGAGATATTGGATATAATATATAGGGAATATTTAAATTATCTTATAGGAATTAGAGTTCAATTAGATTGTACCTTTTATTATTTTGACCCTGTTAGCTTATGGATGGTAACTTTGGAGATAAGTCAATTTAGTTATAGGGTCTTTCTTTTCTTTGAGACATAATTAACCCATAAGTACGTACAAGTTGAAGGTGTACAACATATTGATTTCATGAATCTCTATCGCACTATGATTGCTATTGTAATGTGAGCTAATACCTCTACTGTGTCACATAATTATCGTTTCTTTTTGTGGTGGCAACAATCATGACCTAGCCTCTTAGAGAAAGACAGATATCATAAGAGGTCAACAATATGTGGGATCTAATATAAAATGGTATGGAAGAATTTGTTTACAAAACAGATTTCAAACACAAAGATTTCAAAATCAAATTTATGGTTTCCAAAAGGGAAAAGGGGAGGGATAAAATGGGTGCTTGCGACTAACACATACACAATTCTATATAGAATGGATGAGTAACAAGGACCTACTCTACAGCACAAGGAACTACTCAATACTCTATAGTGACCTATGTGGAAAAATAATCTGAAAAGGAATTATATATGTGTATTTATAACTGATTTAACTTGCTGTGTACCTGAAACTAACACGCCTTGTAAGTCAACTATACTCCAATAAAATAACAAAAAAGATCTAGTCTTTTAAGCAGTTTAATGTTTATAATAGTTTTTATTGACTGTAATCACTGTACCGAATATTAGCTTTCCAGAACTTATTTACTAATATCTCTTAAATGGTATCTCATCCTCCCTCCACTTCTCAAGAATATATATACATATATATATATATATCCTCGAGATGCATGTATGTATATGTTTATATCTGTATCTACAAATAATAACTTGATTATTAGAATTATACTGTGTATTAAACTTTTGGTCTTTCTTAACCCAAAAAAGCAGTTGCTTACTTTGGAGAATTTTAAGCACCAAGCAGGGTAATGTAAGGGAAAGCTTGAAAAATTACAGCCATGAGGAATTTTTCCAATGACTCACAGATTGCACAGTTTTTGTAACTTTCCATTTCTATCATATCTCAGCAGTGGCCTTGCATAGACACTGAGTGAAGCAAATAAACAACAAACCATCTGTATATTGATGAAGAGAGTAACCTTCCCAATTCTCCAGCCTATATAGATAATAATAACAATTCTCCTTCCTTTGATCCTTGGATCAATGAGGATTTGAGCTCTGACTAAACTCCTGAGTCTCATTGCTGAGCTACTTTGTTATCCTATGATTTGTAACCAAATAGGATTTTGCATCAGATATTTAGAAATATGTCTTTGTATAATGTCATTAAACCTTTGTCTCTATATATTAAAAAGTCCTTATATTAACTACAAGGTATTGTCTCACCTGTTTTGTTTTGTCCTGAATGGTCTTGATGTTTATGTTGATGTGTAAAGGAACATTCTATTGGGAATGAATGGAAGCATAGACTTAGAAAGCTTCCATTCCCATGCAAAATTTTATAAAGGAACTCTCTGTCTTATCATTTTGTCAAAGAGGGTCAATTTGTCTTATGTGTCTTTTGGATTCAACATTGGTTAGATCATTAATCACATCAACCGTTTTTAGCCTCTGCTTCACCATGGAACTTGAGATACCAGGTACCAGCACACACTACTGAACAAAAGGAACAGCCTCTTTCCTATTGGCCAAGCGTTTGTCTATGTCAAAGAAGCACAGTCTTCCAAGAAGAATTCCTGCCTTCTCCTACATAGTATTGTAATATAATTCCCACTTTTCGCACTCTGGAAAAATCAGGAGACAAAGCACCAAACACTCAAAAGGCAGCTTCCTGAACAGATTATGCTGAGTTCTCATCATTCCAAGAATTCTGAAGATGCTGTAACGTTCTGCTATCAGTTATAACTGTGTACATCTGTCTCTCTTCCTATTTTGCTTAACTTATATGACCCATTCATATTTCTTCTATTTCTTATGCATCTTCTCCTGTCTCAGTGAGTCTAATCTTTTGGGAGAATTTATTGGAAGAAATTGCATTGTAAAATTGCTGGATCAAAGGTGACCTATAGTATTTGAATTAAAACCCTTGATTAAGAGCCAAGTTAAGAACTATGATGAAAGGTTTCCTTCAGAATTCAGTATTTTGTTGGATTGTTATTGCCTTCAAGCGGAAATCAGTGCCAACAGTTTAGTTATTTGTTGAACTGTACCAAGGGTGAGAAAAATATGTAGCATTGCCTAAGAAATTGGCATCTATCTCAGTAACTGCTCATATATCACTATGTAACTTTTAATTTTCTTTCAAGAATGGTTCAAATGCTATTTCTCTGAGACAACTGTCCAGACTGCTGGATTGGTGGCTCCCGTCTTCTTTCTCTAAAACTTGGTGTAGCCATGGAATGGTTAAACAGAAATCACCATGAGTTGCTGTTGGCAGAATGGATGCTTAATGTCATGCAGAGAATATAAGGTTGCCCAAATTGCTTTCCAAGAGAGAATATCCTGTTGCATTTGACTCTAATCCTGAGGATGTTCTATTTACCAAATTATGAAAGAATGAATGTCTCTTTCAACATCACAATAAAGTCAGTAAACAGAGATGTTCAGTGAAGTAACAAAAATGCTGTACAATTTAAAATGATTCTAGAAAAATATCAACCCAGAGACAATTGTTTCAGTGACATTTGGATTAGGGTTTTCACACATTCTTAGAGAAAGATAATGAAAAGTTCTCTTCTGAATCCTGAATATAATTATATCATTATACTTATCAATATACTTATATGTATACTTATATATATACTTATATACTTGTATATCGTTATACAAATGAATGGAATAAGCTACTGCATGGTCATTGTATGTTAACGGAATCAACTGTTCTCACATATATATACATTTATATATATAGGTTTTCCTTATAAATCTCAATTTAAATATTCTTACATTAATTACAAGGATACATATGGCTTATTTGTACCTTATATGTCTTACACGACTTTTAAAAAGAGCATGGTGCCCAGTTAAAGAAGAATTATATCCTGTTTCTTACTATATATGCTAGGCAATGCACCAGCACATCTCTAGATTATGGCACCTTACAATTGTGTTATGACTATATATACCTTTGTCATTATATTATGTCTTCCTAGAAGTAGAAACAAAGTTATGTTTCTTTAAATGTGTGTGTAAGAAAAATATACCCAAATTAGGCCAAAGATAGAAGCCACTGCTTTGACTTGAGACAGACATACAAGTTAAGTTAGTAAGTCATTTTGAAAATTTTGGACTTCGGAGAGATTAAGCATATTTGTATTCAATTTCTGTGTTTAAAAATGTAAAGTAAAAGCCCAGAGGGTCATTTGGCATGACTTCCACATGTTTATTTTGTTTGTTGGCTTGCTTGAAATCTGTCTTTACTGAGCAAAACAATTAAAAGGAGGTATAGGGAGAAGCCAGGGATAGTAACAGGAACACCAAATCCTAATGTGTGGTCTCTCTTAAAGATCATAGTATTCTTGTCTTTGGGTTCTGTGAGACTCCTAAAATCGTTTTTAACCTAGTCTATGCTGTGTTTCAGTTACTTACCACCATAAAATTCCTAAATATGGGGACTGGATGGGAGGAAACAGAGAAATATTCCTGGTTAGAACTCACCAGATGGTAAGTACATCCTCTTCACATCAGTTTATATTAAAATGCATCCAACTAGAAAATTAATGAGAGTCTCACGGAAATCAAGAACAGAAACCCTAATTCAGGCAGGCCTTGTGACAATTAGAAAGAGAACTGAAAGATGGTTTCATTCTATTTGTAACATACAATGCTGATTATCACTAGAACCTTTAAGTCAAGGATTGACAAACTTTATTGTAAATGGCCAGAGAGTAATTATTTTAGGCTTTGCAGGCCACACGGGGGAATAGTCTTTGTTATTGCTTTTGTCTGTTTTGCTGGGCTGAGTGTGTGTTTTGTTTCTTATATAATTCTAAATTCATGAGTTATACATAGAAAATAGTTTGTAATCTGTAAATCTCTGCTCTAAGCATTTCGCACTACTACTTCTTACCTCGATTACTCAAGTCCAGTTTGCAGAGAAGTTTATTTGGTGCTATCAATTTCCCTGAAACAACCTGTTGCTAAAGACAGCTTCACAATAGTTTGCCATAGGTAAGCAGGGGGAGAGCTCTGAAGCCAAGAGTTACTGCTGATGAAAGTTTGGTGATTTGCCAGCCTGACTACCTCTGATGACTCAAACTGAGCTTGTCCCAGTGACCATACAACCTAAATGATCTCTGCTGTCCCTAAGCACATTACTTTACTTTTAGGACAGAAGTGGAATAACGACTGATATAAAGTTTAAACATACTTTTTCTTTGTGATGATTTTTGTACACCTATAACTGTAATAAAATTCATTAAGCAATGGAAACAAAAAATAAATAAAAATAAAATAAAATAAAGAAACATACTTATTCTAGCTTTTAAAGCAACCAATTAATCTTCAGATGGCATGCTTAGCACTTACTTCAATCTGATATAAGTGGATATGAAAGTAAGCCCATTTGGCATTAGGGAGGTTAAAGAGCCCCTAGATAGAATCTGTGCAAGCCAGGAGATGCTATCAGTGGCCTCTAAATCTGAAACACAGATGCACAAGCCAAAAATGAACAAATAAGCAAGCAAATAAACTCCAAGAAATTTTGAAATTGTTGAAATTGTTGAAAATTAGCTTCCTTTTGCTAATTTTGCTTTCACCTCCACTACTAGCCCATGGAGTCTCGGTCTATTCTCAGCAACCAGGCTTATTTGGACTTGGATCACAGGGCACACAGCTCAGCTGTTGTCCCTCAGCAGAGCCATGGACAGAATGGGAATACAGCCATGATTTTAGTCATAGCCTGGATATTACAGAGAAGGTTTCTAGCAAGAAATGACAATGATGATCAATACCCAATTAACCTTTGTCCTAAAACACCACTACAAATCCGTGTGTTTTCATGGTGTTTTATTAACTCCATTTTTGTGCATCAATTTCAGTACTACTGGAGTACAGTAGGAAACAAGCAGTCATGGCCCCTGGCCTGACTTCAGAATGGATAGGATTCAGACTACAGAGCCCATCTCACTTGTGGAGATTCAATTAAACCCAGTCAGACCATGGTGGTAAAGTGAAACTTGACATAGTAAATACTGTAATTAGTCAGTTCACTGAAAGTAAATTATATTTGATTTTGTGTTACAAATTATAGTCCCTCTTTTGTTTCTTCAATGAATAGAGAAGTATATTTTATAGTTAGGCAAGAGCCAAAAAGAAACATGGTTGATTATCCTTTATGAGACTTTGTAAGTTGTATCTCTGGTCTTTGGTACTGAAAAATACTTCATTCAGCCTTTTTTTTTTTTTCTTCCCAGTGGTTGAACACTCCAGTGCGAACAAGTTTGGGCCATTCCTTGTCAGCATTAAAACTAAATTAGAGAATAATTTTCTTTTAGTTTGGTTTTGTGTGTGTGTGTGTGTGTGTGTGTGTGTCTTTTTAGGGCTGAACCCAAGGCATGTGGAGGTTCCCAGTCTAGGGGTTCAGTTGGAGCTGTCACCACCAGCCTATGCCACAGCCACAACCACTCGGGATCTGAGCCACATCTGCAACCTACACCACAGCTCACGGCAACGCTGGATCCTTAACCCACTAAGCAAGGCCAGGGATCGAACCGCATCCTCATGGATACTACTCAGGTTTGTTAACCGCTGAACCACGACAAGAACTCCTGCTTTCAGGTATTTAAATATTGGACACGGTAGAGGTCTTTAATTACCAGGTCAATCATTCACACTATTATGTTTTTCCCTGAATGAGATTGGATTCAACTACATCTTAGTCATTTAACAAAAATAGTAACATTTTACACATGTAGGGTTTAGATTTCCAATAATTTTACAATATTATGAATATAAAAACCTTCATTGGGACTTCTTTTGAGATTCAGTGGGTTTAGGATCCTGCATTGTCACTTCAGTGGCTTGGGCTGCTGTTGTGGCATGGGTTCAACCCTTGGCCTGGAAATTTCCACATGCCCTGGTTGCAGCCAGAGAAAACTTAAAACAGTACAAAACAACAAAAAAAGAAAACCTTCAATGAGGCCTAGTGAGTTTTCAGGAGACTCTTCATTGCTTAAGGAGTAATATTAAAATCATAAAAGGTAGGAAAGGTAAAATGAATCTATTTGGATATCAACACCTTTAATCTGATGTTGAATTTGAACATTTTGGGAATTAATTTTTTAAAGAAAGGGAAAGGAATTTAACTCAAAAGGTTAACTCTAGGCATACCAAGATTTTTTTTAACTTAAAAGGAGGAATATAAATAAAGTATGTCAATATTTGAAGCAGTCGTTATGGAGCAGTTAAGAAACCTGTCAGCCCAGGTTCACATCTTGGCTTTGCTGCTTAATAGCTATGCAACTTGAGCCACGGGACTAAAAACCTTATAGATGAGCATATACAGGTCCACATTTGTTAGTTAATTTGAGGAGAAAGCAAGTACTTTAACAATCACTTATGCAATTGATAAATAGTTACCAAGACTAATGTTTTGAATTATTAAGTAATGGGTGTTGGGTTTGGTTGTTGGTTCTGCCTCTTACTTACTTGCATGACTGTCTTAGTCAGCTTGGGTGTCAATAGTAAAGTACCATAGTCTAGCTGGCTTGAAATACGAAAATTTATTGCCTCACAGTTCTGGAGGCTGGGATTCAAGGTGTCTGGTAGGGCTGGTTTCTCCTGAGGCCTCTCCTTGGCTTGCAGCTAGCTGCCTTCTTGATGTGTCCTCAGGTGGACTTTTCTCTGGGCATGTACATCCCTGGTTTCTCTTTTTCTTTTTTCTAAAAAAAAAAAAAAAAGACACCAGTTATATAGTGTTAGGGCCCCACCCGTGTGACTTATTTCAACCTTAATTATCGACTTAAGGGCTCTATCCCTAAATATATTCATACAGGGATTTAAAGGTCCAAAATACCCAGTGGGTATAGGGAGGGAAGGGAGGCAAGTCACAGTTTTGTCCATCACAATGACCTGGGATAAATTTCTTTTCTCTAAGCTACAGGTAAATCATCTTAATGAGGGGAACAAAGTGATTGTGAGGAAAAATCAAAATAATTGGCTGGTTCCCAGAAAAGTGGGACAGAGGTAGGGGCAGACGGTCCTGTTCATAAGCAGCCCTTCAGTCTGATCAAACTTTTAGACACCATTGCATAGCAAACCCAACCATCAGAAATTGAACAAGATCATAAAAATGTTTCAGAGCATAAGAGGAGAAACAGAGTGGAACAAACTTTTAAAATGCTACTGTAGTGACTGTAACAATTCCTCTGGGTTCACCAGTCTTTACTGTTGTAAGCATGAGAAAACGTTATATGGGAATCTATGCCAAGTAGTATCTGTGTGTTCTATCATGTAATAAAAAATAAAATACTTTTCTATTCTTCAAGGAATGCATACTGTGACCACTTATAAAAAATGTCAGTTTTAAGAGATATCATTAGAAGCATTTCAATATGAAGATTTCATTGGATTAAGCATGCATGTTTAAAATTTTAATTGACACAGAGTTCAATGTAAAGAAATAAAATATGTTTCCCATTAGAGGAACTATAATTACTAAGGGTCTAGTTTATACTATTAGTTGCTAGTATGATTATTCTTGGTTCATGCTACAGTATACCCAGATGAAGGAAAACTCCATCTATATTTTTACCAAATCTCTAGCATCATTTAAATCCTCCTTTGAGTTCCAATTTTATTAAAAACATAACCATTATTTTTTTAAAGTGTAACTGTTTCATGCTTTGAGTGTCAATGATATTTTCAGGCATCCTTGCTGTTTTCCAGTATTTGAGGACTAGATAGCAGCCACAGTTGATTCATGTTCCTCTGTATCTGTTGATTCAACCAACCTCAGAAGGTTTTTGAAAGCCAACTAAATAGAGCTTTGTTTAAATATATTAAAGACAGTCACGGTATATTTCAGTGTATTTTGTGATTTCAAAATCACAAAAATCATAAAAAAAGGGGATTCTAAATATCCAGAAATGTTTGAAAGTCAGCTTAGAAATACCCATCTGTCCTGCTCTCTGCATTGTGGTCATAAAAATGTTTCAGAGCATAAGAGGAGAAACAGAGTGGAACAAACTGTACCACTGTGGTATTTTCTATGGAAAAAAATTCCCCTGTAAATGAATGCATGCTGTTCAAGAGGCACCTTTGTATGTTACATATTTGCATTTTTTACATGTATACATATGTTACATATGTGTGTGTATATATATGCATATATACACACACACCTCTGTGTGTATGTATATGTATACACATTATATATATAAAAAGAGAGACAATGTTTAAAATATGTCATTATAAGTTGTAATTTTTTTTAAAAATATGGATTGTATCATTAGTATAAAACTGATCAAACTAATATATCTTAAAATTTGTATTACATAATTGCAAAGCATTAAAAGTAACTTTTTTATCAATGCATCTCTTAATCAGATGGTTTCTTTTTGCTTTAACTAATTATTTTATCCATGGATGAGTACCATGTGTGCCTCATATTAGCAAATGTAGATCATCAATTATATTTAATTTCACATTTTATAAATGAAAGTAATATAAAATTTGTTCATCTAAGTAATGCATAACTGAATTCACTGAAAACTATTTGCAAACTATCATCATTAAATATCAAAATTACCTTTAATAACAATCAGCAGGAAACTCTTATTTGACTGTCTTTTATTTTTGTTGAATATTCCAATTTACAAAAAGACAGTTCCCCAGAAAGTTATTTACTTTCCTCATTATCATAAAATGTAAAAAAAATTACCTTTATTAAGGCTAAACTAATCATTGTTAATTATACTCATTATTCTTTTTCTTAGAGGAATCTAATTTAACTGGGCACTCTCAAAAATACTTGGGAACATCAACCAATATTTACTTCAATCTCATTTGTCAATGAAATAACCTTGGTAATATGCTTTAAACTTAATACATAATTTAAGCATATTCACAGATGCATAATACAACATGGGTGAATGGCAGGTATGTTGCTCCATTTTCAGTGAGAAAGACCACAATGCAGAGAGCAGGACAGATAGGTATTTCTAAGCTGACTTTCAAACATTTCTGGATATTTAGAATCCCCTTTTTTTGTGATTTTTGTGATTTTGAAATCACAAAATACACTGAAATATACTGTGACTGTCTTTAATATATTTAAACAAAGCTCTATTTAGTTGGCTTTCAAAAACCTTCCCTATGTAACTAAACCACTCATTTCTTGAATACCTAGGAAAATTTTCACTCCAACGCCCAACATACGATACATGTGAATTCATGACATTATAATTTGTGAACAATATTCAATTTCCAATGACATCCTTCATAAGTAACAGGAATATTTATAAGACAGGAAATACATAAGGCACAGTGTGGGTTTATGGTGCTTCAGTAATGGAGAATTCCTCAGCATCTATACTTGAACTGCTGGGAGACCAGAAAATTACACACTCTAAGGCAATGTACTTTAGTAAGATCTGAGGTCAGTAATAATTGTACTTTTATGGGTTGTAAGAACAGCTATTGTGAAATGGGAATCAGGATAAGAGAACTAGCATGACATCGCAAACACAGGTGTGTTCTCAATTTTAGGGAAAAAATGGGAACATATTGAGATTAAGGATCTAAAAAGGAACATTCTCAAAATTATCTATGCCCAAACACTACTTGGAAAAATTTAATGTATTCCTTAGGATATGCATACTGCATTTTACAGATCATAGCTTTAGTGTAGCCGTAAGTGAAACATGGGGGAAAGCACCTGGGCTGTACAGTTGGTCTGACTTCTTTTTGAACCCTAGATCTATAATTTACTACCCCTGTGGATTCCTTGATATATCCAAGTCTCAGTTGCTTTATATTTAATCTATAAAAAAAAGGGATACCGATACTTAGAGAGATTGATGTGGAATAATCTGTGTAAAATACCTGGCATAATGGCCCAGCAACTCACTGATGCTCAAAGATGTTACTTCTATCTTCTTTCCCCCATACAAAGAATATGTCATTTTCTCAGAAATTGGTTTTGCACTTTATGAAACAAGGAAGATATCACATACTTCAAATTGTTAGTAATTACTTTCTTACATGAAAAATATTTCTGAATATCAACTATTTGCAAATCATTGCAAACTTCATGTCCTTTATGGTCTACATTATTAAGACCGTTTTATGATTTGTGATTTTTGTACAGACATCTAGACTGTAAATGTTGCATTTATAAATATTTGTAAACATTTCTATGGGAAAAAAATTCTTCCTGTGCCTGGAACACTTTTTTCAGCCTGCTCATCACATTCTGTCTTCTAAAGTCAAGATGCGTATGTGAGGTAAGTCAGAATGTTTCTTGCCAAGCATGGAATTCAAATGAGGGGAGCAGAGCAGTTGTATGAATTTGTCACTTAATGACATAGAATGAAGATATTATTATGTGTTTTTCTTAAAAGAATGATGGCCTCCTGTTGGCCCACAAATACTCAAGAATTTTTAGCTCAAACATTATCTCCTTTCACCATATTAGCAACTAAATTACAGGTGGATTTCATCTTCATCAGGCGATCTCTGGACAAAAAATTATTGTGGTTTGCTTTTGCGACCTATATACTTTTACTCTGGGTTTCTTGGGATGGAAAATCAGTGTATCTATAGATGTGCATTTTTTATTTAATCGTTGTTTTATAGAAATGCCATTCAAGTCCTAGTGACTTAAGAGCAATTCATTTCTTTCAGGTGATAGAAATATGGAAATATCAGTACTCTGTTATTTTTATAATTTAATCTGTTTAAAGATCTCATATCTCTAATTTCCAAGTTCTCATTTAGTAACAACTGCAGTATTATTATCACTTAAGGCTATAATTTTTTTCCATTAAAACATTAGAAGCTAAATATAGTAAGGGACTGTATATCCTAACATAATCAAATAAGAGAAGGTTGAGGCATTGTCAGAAAAACATCTGTGATTAAAATTTTCATTGATTCATGTATATGCTATTTATGTGAGTCCCACTGTGTGGAAATAATTTATCTGATTCTGCATAGAGATATTGTTTCATTTTTTTGTCCGCTATGGTCAACTTAAAGTAATCATCTACTAAGTTCTGATGATATTTTGTAAAGACTAACTCAAGGGAAGTTTGACCTCTAAACTGCCCTTGGGGAGTTCCCGTCTTGGCTCAGTGGTTAGTGAATCTGACTATGAACCATGAAGTTGCAGGTTCGATCCCTGGCATCACTCAGTGGATTAAGGATCTGGCGTTGCTATGAGCTGTGGTGTAGGTCGCAGACGCGGCTCGGATCCCGTGTTGCTGTGGCTGTGGTGAAGGCCGGCAGCTAGAGCTCCTGTTAGACCCCTAGCCTGGGAACCTCCATATGCCGTGGGTGCAGCCCTAGATAAGGCAAAAAAATATATAATAAAATAAAATAAACTGCACTTGGAAAAAAATATGAAAGAAGAAATAAAAATAAAGAGGGTTATTAAATAAAACAAATGGAAAGAAAGAAATAAAAAGAAGAGAAAAATGAAACAACCTTCAAAAAAACTCTTCACTCCCCTCAAAAGGCATTTTTAATGTTGAAATCTAAGTGAGTCTTTTTGCCATGAAAAATATCTATTTATTTTATTTTATTTTGCTTTTATTTTTTGTACATGCTCACAGCACGTAGAGGCTCCTTGGGTCAGGGATCAAACGTGCGCCACAGCAGTGACCTGGGCTACTGTAGTGACAACATAAGATCCTTAACCCGCTGCACCACAAGGGGGCTTCAAAAATATCTTCTTATTTTATAGAATATATTTGAAGAGCAAGGTAGAATGAGTTGGCTCTTTTGAAAATTCACAAATGTCTGCATGGCCTCCAACTTTCTGAAAAGAAGACTGAACAATTGTTAATACTTTTAAAAATTCTTTGCTCTATGATATTTCACAGAACATTTCAAGCAGCTCGGAGTTTCGACTTGTAACGTGTGGCATATCAATATAGTTGGAGTACTTATTCTGGCCCCATCCTGTGAGACTTCTTCTTGAGTGATCTATTTATTCTGGGCACCAGAATCTTAACTGCAATTGTCAATATGGTCCATCTGTCTCAGTGGAAGCACTGACAATTGAAAACACAGAGGAAACCACTAAAATTATAGAATCTGCATGATGGAATAAACCATATGCAAGTTGTTAAACTGTTAACCTAAACACGTATTTTAGTTTCAACAAACCATAATTAATAGACTAGTCCACCTACAGCATGGCTAAAAAAGTTTTTAGCCAGAAGTGGGTCTGAAATTTACATAATTTCCCATATATAGGTAAGTATTTTAAAAAAATTATTTTTCACAGTAATGCCTGTTATATCTTTTCTAATTCTTTCTCGCAATTGTTCAAAATTAAGAATTTCCTGTATAAAATATTTCCTAATGTTTTGTTTCATCTCTTCCTTTTTCTATTTCTATTTTATTTTTCTTCTCAAATCCATGCAATGTACTATTTTAAATAAACTTACAATTTTCAGCACGTGTTTTCAGCTATACATGTAACTGTCCTGTAGAGGGGCTGAGTGTTCCCTGTCTGGGGGTGCCATATAAAGTGCCGCACCCAGGTGGCTTAAAACAGCAAAACTCTATCCTCTGATAGTTCTGGATGCCAGTAGTTCAAAATCAAGTTGTTGGCAGAGACAGGCTCCCTCCAAAATATCCAAGAAGTATTCCTCCCTCGCTTCTTCAGTTTCTGGCAGCCACAGGTGTTCCTTGGCTTGTGGCAGCACCACTCCAAAGTCTACCTCCTTTCTTCACAAGGTTGTTTTCCCCATGTGTCCCTATCTTCACACAGCATTTTTCCCTTCTTATAATAACACCAGTTAAATTAGGGCCCCCGTAATAAGTACAATTACACGTGTAAAGCCTCAATCCAAAGATTACATTCACAGTACCCAGGATAAGGTCTTCAGTGTATGTTTTCAGGAGACAAAATTCAACCCATAACACACTAGCAATGTTATTTATCTCTATGTCTTAAGATTGAATGGAAATACTGACTTTAGGGAGTATTCTAGTTTTTTCAGTAAAGAAACTTCTGTCTCCTCACTCTAATTTTTTTCATAGATGATCATAAAAATGTTTATATTTTTATTTTATTAATCTGGATAGGGAATAATATAATTTTTTCCCTACTTACTATTCCCTATACTCAATTGCTTTGACCCTTTTGACCAAAGTGACTGAGTGAACAAAATTTTTTAAAGATCTAAAAAGGTTAATTCTTTTTTTTGAAATAAAAGACTAGCTTATTTTGGATTAGTCCTTCCCTTCAGAAATATAAGGCTGGGGAAAATGCTAGAAATTACTGTCAAAGCATCCTAAATCTACCACTACCCTGAAAAGATGTGTCTCTGAGATTCAGTAAAAGGAGGAATAATCCATGGTGGGGAGCCCAAAGTTTGACACTATTAACTCTTCTTAGAAGCATTTAAAAATGGTAGACAGCAAGCTTGGAACCTGAGCAGAGGTTTTTGCCTCCTTGGTTTTAGGGAGTTAAAACTTTGGAACTCAAAGACTGGAAAACAGGCTACTTTTTGCAAAACACCCCAGGGCTTTGGTTGGCACACAAAAATGGCTATATTCTAGTTGTAAGAGTAAAGTAGAAATAGAGAAGCCTCACAAGAGCTATAGTCTAGCAATGAATCATATTCATCCTTAACTGGAAAAATGTCAACTTCCACTACCTTTAACTGCTTGACTGAAGTACATATAAGTCCTCTCTGGAAAAGCATAGCAACAATTTCTGCTTACAGAGCCCAGTACTCAGCTAGAAATAATAAAGCATGTAAAAATTAAGAATATATATGTAATGAAAAAAATGAAACATGACAGACATTAGAGCAGAAGTACAAGAGCTTCAGATATTGGCATTTTCTCTCATAAACATGAAAATATTCTTTATGAACATGTTCAAGAAATAATCAACATATTTTTGAAATTACAGAAATAAGTCAAATGTAATTTCAATAACTGAACAAAATAACACCTAAAATTATGAATTTAATGAGTCAGGTTACAAAAAGTTAACATAACTCAAGAAAAAAAATTAGTGAACCATAAGACAGATCAAAGAAAATATCCAGTTTCAGCACTGAAAAACAGAATGCTGTAAAATATGAAAAAATAAAAAAATAGACATTTGGTACATGGTAAAAAAAAAGCAAGAATAAGGACAGAGGTACAGAAAAGGAGTGAAGAGCAAAAGGAAGTATAATTATTGCATAATCTAAACAAAAACTTGTATAAAACTACACAAAAAGCAAGAACAACAATGGTCATATCTTTGCGGGGTTTAAAGTAGAAATTAAAAGTTGCAACAGAGTGAATGTATCTAATGTTCTGTAATGTCATTAAACTGTTTGGAAATGACAAAAGTGTAAAGCTATATGCAGTTTCATAAGTCAAGGATATTACAATATTAGAGATAATAAATAATGAAATAACATATAAAGAATAAACCAAAAGAGTAGGAAAAATTAATAAATGTAATATTAAATGTAAGAAAGGAGTATTAAACATCAAACATAGAAGACAGATAGCAAACAGCAGGAATTATATTCATCTCAAATATATGACATAAAATTTAAGATAAACAGATTAAGTATGAAAATTAAAATAAAATGATTGTCAGTACAGTTACAGGAGATTGGAGTACCATAATAAATGATGAAGAACTATACAGATAGTAATACTGTAAACAATTTTAGAGTATATAAACTTTGGGGAGTTCCCATTGTGGTGCAGTGGAAATGAATACGACTAGGAACCATGAGGTTGCGGGTTTGATCCCTGGCCTCTCTCAGTGGGCTAAGGATCTGGCATTGCTGTGAGCTGTGGTGTAGGCTGCAGATGTGGCTCGGATCCTGCATTGTTGTGGCTGTGGCATAGGCCGGCAGCCGTAGCTCCAATTTGACTCCTAGCATGGGAACTTCCATACACTGCAGGTGCAGCCCTAAAAAGCAAATTAAATAAATAAATTAAATATAAATTAAAAATATAAAAATAAACTTTGAAAATCAAGGGATCATTGAACATAATGAAAATTTTCTTTAGCAATAAGGCAATTTTTGACAAATTTGGAAATATGCAAATCATAAGTAGAATGTCCTTTAATCTGAGTGGAATTAAGATAATGATCAAAAATAAAAAAGATAAGTAAAAAATTCTTAAAAAATTGGAAGTAAGACATATCATTTCTAAAAAATACAAAGCCAAAACAAGAAACTATGAAAGTTTTTGCTCTAACGCATAATTTTATTTTTTTTTTCATCTTTTTGTCTTTTAGGGCTACACCCGCGGCATATTGAGGTTCCCAGGCTAGGGGTCCATTCGGAGCTGTAGCTGCTGACCTATGCCAGAGCTACAGCAACAGAGGATCTTAGCTGCATAGCTGCTGACCTACGCCAGAGCTACAGCAACAGAGGATCTGAGCTGCATCTGCGACCTACACCACAGCTCACAGCAACGCCAAATCCTTAACCCACTGATCAAGGCCAGGGGATCGAACCCTTGTCCCCTGGTTGCGGCTTAACTGCTGAGCCATGACAGGAACCCCTAATGCATCATTTTAAAAAGGCAGACTTTAAAAACAAACTTAAGTTTACCAACAGGGAAAAAGGTGGTGGGGAGGGATGGATTGGGGTCTTGAGACTGGCATATGCACATTATTGTATATGGAATGAATGGTCAGTGGGGGCCTATTGTATAGTATAGGGAAATCTACTCAATAGTCTGTGATAACCTACGTGGGAATGGATGTGTATACATGTATAACTGAATCCCTTTTTTTTATAGCAGAAATTAATACATTAACTCAATGATACTTCAGTAAGTTTTTTAAAGGCAATATTTCAATCTACCAAAATAAAACCTTCTGGAATTAATAAATAAACTATTATAGGAAGGTTGCAGATACAAGATTAATGTACAAAAGTCAATTCCTTTCCTCTACACCAAAAATAAACAAGTGAAATTCAAAATTTAAGCACAATACTATTTTTATTATCATCCCCTCAAAAATGAGTTACTTAGATATAAATCTAACAAAATATATAGAAGATCTATATGAAGAAAACTACGAAAATTACTTTTGAAAAAATTAAGGAACTAAATAAGTGAAAATACATCCCATGTTTACTGGACTGGTACAACAAAATGCCACAGATTGCATGATTTATGAACAACAGAAATGTATTTGGTACAGCACTGGAAAATGGAGGTTTGAGATCAGAGTGCCAGCATGGTACGGGGAAGGGCCTCACTGGCACAGCGGACTTCTCTTGTATCTTCATGTGTCAGAAGCATAAGGAACTCTGTGATATCTCTTTTACAAGAGCACTAGACATACTCTTTTTAAAAAGTTATTGATTTATAACGTTCTGTCAATTTCTGCTGTATGGCAAAATGACCCAGTTACACACACACAGACACACAGACACACACACACACACACATATATACATTATTTTTCTTACATTATCCTCCATCATGTTCTATCACAACTCACTGAATATAGTTCCCAGTGCTATACAGTAGGATCTCATTGCTTATCCACTCCAAATGTAATAGTTTGCACCTACCAACCCCCAACTCCCTGTCCATCCCACTCCTTACTCCCTGCATGGTAACCAACCACAAGTCTCTTCTCCATGTCCATGAATTTGTTTCTTTTATGTAAATTGGTTCATTTGTACCATAAACTAGGTTTCAGATATAAGTGATATAGTATTTATTTGTCTTTCTCTTTCTGACTTACTTAGCTTATCATGAGCGTCTCTAGTTCCATCCACATTGATGTAAATGGTGTTATTTTGTTCTTTTTTATGGCTGAATAGTATGCCTTTGTGTATTTGTACCACATCTTCTTAATCCTTTCATCTGTCAAGAGACATTTGTTTCCATATCTTGGCTAGTGAATAGTGCTGCAATGAACGAAGGGTTGCATGTATCTTTTTGAATGAAAGTCTTGTCTGGCTATGTGTCCAAGAGTGGGATTACTGGTTCAAATGGTAGTTCTATATTTAGTTTTCTGAGGTACTTCCATACTATCTTCCACAGTGGTTATACAAATTTACATTCCAACCAATAGTGTGGGAGGGTTCCCTTTTCTCCATACCCTCTCTAGCATTTGTTATTTGTAGACTTATTAATGATAGCCAGTCTGGTCAGTGTGTAAACATACTCAACATACAATCAAACAATCATGTTCCTTGGTATTTACCCACAGGAGCTTAAATTTTACATCCACAGGAAATTTTGCTAGAAAATTCGCATCTATAGTAGCTTTACTTGTAATTGTGAAAACTTGGAAACATCCAAGATGCCCTTTGGTAGGCAATTGGGTAAATAAACTCAGTACTTTCAGACAATGAAATATTATCCAGTGCTAAAAATAAATGGGCTATTAAGCATGGAAAAGACATGGAGGAAACTTAAATGCATATTTCTAAGTGACAATAGTCAATTTGAAAAAAGTTACATATGGAAGGATTCCAACTATATGACATTCTGGTTGAGCAAAACTACGGAGACAGTAAAAAGTATCAGTAGTTGGCAAGGGTTGGGGTGAGATTAAGGGGAGACGAACAGAAAGAAAGCATACAGGATTATTTCAGGCAGTGACAATACTCTGTGAGGTATATAATGATGGATAATGTCATAGCACATATGTCCAAACTCATAGTCAGGAGTGAACCCTAAGGTAAAGTACGGATTTTGGGCGATTATGAAGTGTCAGTGTAGGCTCATTCTTGGTAATAAATGTAACCATCCTGATGAGTGACATTGACAATAAGGGAGGGTACATGAGTGATTGCCTGGAGTATAATTAAAATCTCTGTACCTTCCTATCAATTTCATTGTGAACCTAAAAATCCTCTAACAAGTTAAAGTCCTTTAAAAAATTGACAAAGTAGCTTAATTTTACTAATGAAAATAAGGCAATATTTCAAATTTTATATACTTTAAATTGTCTTAGATGCAATTTTATGGTTTTAAATACATCTATTTTAGTCAATAATTAGTTGTTAAAAGTCAGGATTCTACTCTAAAGAGCTAGAAAAAAGCATTACAATTAATCAAAAAAAGAGGTGCAGAAGAAAATAATAAATATTAGAGAGATATTACTTATAATAAAAGAGCCACGATCTAGTCACTAGTGATTGGGAATGACAAAACCACACTGAAATATCACCTTATATACTTAGACTTAAGATGGCTATTATCAAAAGAATAAAAGATGACAGGAAGATCAATAAAGATGGTGGAGTAGAAGGACATGGAACTTACCTCCTCACAAGAAAACATCAGAAATACAACTACATGTGGACAATTCTCCTTGAAAACTGAATGGAGACTGGCAAAAAGACTCCTGTGCAATCTATATTGTAAGAAAGATACACAATGAATCGGGTAGGAAAGGAAGAGAAACAATCAGGTTGGAACCTATGACCTGGGAGAGCACGCAGAGGAAAAGGGGTACACAGGCAGAGTTTCACCCCGTGGAGTGAGCACTTCAAGCTACTTATTGGGAGCCCCAGCCTCAGGGTCCTACACAGATATGAGCCAATGTGTCTGGTTGGAGGGCTTCTGGGACTAGCAGGAGGGCTGTGGGAAGCCCAGAATCTCCTTATGAGGAATGTGCACACGCTTGCTTGTCCCTGAGGCAGAAGTGAAGACTTCTCCAGTGGCTGCCCAGTTTTCCACAACCATATGCCAGCTTGAGCTGAGCAAATGCTACAGCCCCACTTACTTCACATTATGCATTTACACTAGACCTAATACTGACACAATTGGAAAAAAGTGAAGCTGTGAAATGCAGAGGCAATCTGCACCCAAATCAGAGTGTCTGGGTGAGGGTAGGGGTAGCCTTTGTTCACAGATACTCAAGCAGTGTATCGGAAGTAGCCTGGAACTTTGACAGTGCCCGGATACACATGTAGGCCCTACCTGCCCTGTGGTGCAGCTCCACAATAGTTGCGTGGGGGAAGGGGGGAGGGCAGGCAGCAGAGGCTAGGCAGAATGATCGGCTTTGAGGTAGAAAGATATCTCAGATCCAAGTCTGCTTCTGTGCAGGGTGAGGATAACAGTTGCTGGTGCCTGCACAGGTGGCATGTTGGAAGCAGTTTAGGCCTCTGCCTGTGGCCAAATCACGACAGCTTGTGCCCCTTCATGAACTAAAAGCCTGCATGGCCTCTTTTGCTTCAGCACTGCTCCCTTCTATGGCAAGGATCCCAACTTTGGGAGAGAGGAAAACAGAAGGAACAGAGCTAGTCAAACCCAACCCCAAGGGCCTCTTCCCAGCAACTTGGGATCCAATCCTGCCCCCAACAGGATAGCCAGTGAGCAGAGGGTAGGCCCCATCATGTAGCTGGCTCTAGCCCTAGACCCTCTCTGTGCAGCCACACATCCCACCAAGGTGATAGCTGTCTATGCATTCTGAGGAAAACGTGACTTGTGTCCACATAAAACAAATCTTGCTCTCCAACCAGAGGCACTAAGCACGAGCTGTGTATGTACGGACACTTCCACATACGGTCACCTCTCCAAGACTGGAATGGTTAACTGTTTCACCTAAATTAATGGAGATAAAGAAAGTTAAGTAAAATTAGAAGGCAGAGGAACTGGTCTCAATTGAAAAAGTGAGAGAAAACCAGTGAAAAAATTAATAATAAAGCAGAAATCAACAATTTAGCAAATGAACTTAAAAACACATTAGTAGTAAGAATGCTAACTGAATTAGATGAACACAGAATTTTAACAAGGAACTAAAAATACATATAAAAGATCCAATCAGAAATGTAGAATTCAGTAACTGAAATAAAAACCACCCTAGAAGGAATAAACAGCAGACCAAGTGACACAGAAGAATGCATAACTGATCTGGAAGATAGAATCTTGGAAATCACCCAATCAGAGCAGCAAAAACAAAACACAAGTTTTAAAACGTGAAAACAATTTAAGAGCTCTTTGGGATTGCATTGAGCATACCAACATTCCTAATTGTAGGGTTCCCAGAAGGAGAATAGGGAGGGAAGGGGATCAAATATGTATTTAATGAAATTATGCCTGAAAGATAAGAAGTGTAGGGAGTATGTGGAAAAACTAAAACTCTTATATGTTGTTGGTGATAACGTAAAATAGTGCAGCATCTATGGAAAACAGCATGACAGAGCATCAAAAATTTAAAAATAGAATAACTATATATTGCAACCATCCCGATTCTGGGTATATACCCATAAGAATTGAAATCAAGAACTGGAAGAGACATATACACTTCCATATTAATTGTAATATTATTCATAATAGCCAAGATGTGGAAACAACCTAAAGGTCCATTGATGGATGAATATATAAAGAAAATGTGATATATCCAAACAATGGAATTTCATTTAACCTTAAAAAGAAGGAACTATCCCCATAATAACAATCTGAAGGTCATTATACTAAGTGAAATAAACCAGTTACAGAAGAACAAATGCTACATGATTTACTTACTTGAGATATCTAAAGTAGTCAAACTCCTAGAAACAGAGGAGAATAGTGGTTGCTAGGATCTGGAAAGGAGAGTGAAATTGGGAGTTGTTTAACTTTCCAGTTAGACAAGACGAATAAATTCTACAGATTTGTTACATGATTGTTTATAGTTAACTATGCCATATCAAGCAGTTAAATGTTTATTAAGGAGATAAATAGCAAATTAAGTATTTTAACTACAACAGAAGTTAAATATTGGAAATAGTGAGTTCTAATAAAGATAAGAGAAATTGTAACTCTTATAAATGGTTGATAGGAGTGTAAATTAGTACTCCTTAAGAAAATTAGTACTTTCTTAGTACTCCTTAAGAAATCTATTGGGGAATTCTCATTGTGGCTCAGTGGTAGTGAACCCAGCTAGTATCCATGAGGAGGTGGGTTTGATCCTTGGCCTCACTCAGTGAGTTAAGGATCCTGTGTTACCATGAGCTGTGGTGTAGTTCACAGACGCAGCTCAGATCTGGCATTGCTGTGGCTGTGGTGTACGCCCGGAGGCTGTAGTTCCAATTCCACCCCCAGCTTCGGACTTCTATATGCCCTGGCTGTAAACCTAAAAAAATAAATAAATAAAAAAGAAAGAAAGAAATCTATTGGTATTCTCTGGTGGCACAATGGGTTAAGTATCTAAGTATCGGCATTGTCACTCTGTGGCTCATGTCACAGTTCTGGTGTGGGTTCAATCCCTGGCCCTGGAACTTCTGATCTCATGGGTACAGTCAAAAATAAAAGAGACAGTGATTTGGTCATATATATTAAAGTTGAATATACACATATATTGTAACCCAATTTGAAAAATATGTCTACCTAATAGCATGCAAGTGTGTTCCCAAAGATTAAGCTTGTCTTTATACGTAACAGCTGCAAATATTTTTAAAATATTCATTAAAAATCAAATGGTTATATAAGTTCTCATATATTCACTTAATGGAAATTTGAATAACAAAGATTAATAGCTTATTGCTATATGAAGTAAAATTGATGAATACCACAAACTTGGAGAACAGTAGTAAATAAAAATATACACTATGAGATAACCATATATCAGCCATTTATGTCTTGGGGTGGAATAAAGGTATCAGCAGTGATTATGAGATTGCACACAAAGGCCTTTTGAAGGGTTGTGACAATTTCTATTATTGACTTGGTTATTGTTCAATGATGTATCACTTTGTGATAATTAATTGGCTTATAGCACAAATCTGTACACTTTGTTGAATATTTAAAAGAGAAACAAAGGGGGTAGGGTTGTATCTATATAATGGGGGTTTGGATCTACATAATGCAAAAAGCATTAACTTGTTAGAATGCTTCAGTCTCTTATTCTGGCATCCTGTATGTCAGGCTTTGATCCCATTAATTTTCCAAATAGCTAGCCACCCTAGGTCCTCTAGGGATATAGATATTGTAGCAGTATAGGAATCGCTTGTTTTAAAGAATGGTTATTTCTCTAACATTGTATTTTCCCATCCATCTGTATCCTGCTTAAGGAGATTATTTCTCTGTGTAGCTCAATGAACACAATGTAACAAACCATTTTTCCACCAGAGTGAACTTGGTATTACTATGTCCTTTGGTAAAAATGAATGCACCTCGCTTGTCCCCAGCCTGTGACAGAAATAATAATTATGTTTTCCTTTCACAAAAGGGAAACTGGAGGAAAGTAATTTAAAATGATTTGCCTGAAGTTGCTCATGGGGTCAGTAGCAAAGTGGGGAATGGACACATTCAAGCCGTTTCTGCCAACACATAACTCCCCTGCCCGCTATGCACTTCCAATGAAGACTGTTCCCAGGGAGGCACAACAGAATTCACTTGGTGGTTTAGTCCTTGGTAGATTCCACACAGCAAAAATGAAAATTGAGCGGTAGATTCCACACAGGAAAAATGAAATTAAGCACAAGCTTATAGGGTACGCTGTGATTATTGTGATACATACTGGAGTGGATTTACCCAACAGCTGTATGATCACAAGTTCAGAGGAAGTTAGATAAAATGCCTTTATGTCTACAGATTCAAACTGGAAGAGTCACATTTCAAAGTGCCCTAGGAAATAATAGCCCCCAAATAATCACAATAATATCACCGCAACCTAAAAACAATGACCTTGGTGTAGTAGTTAGAATGGTCATCTGAGAAAAATTGGAGCGGCTGTGTCTTGCTCCAGCTCAACACATCATAAACATTCAGTGAGTCAATTCTCCCATGTAAATAGGCTGCAGATGCAGAGCTAAACAATAGAGATGATTTCTGGTGATGAAAGGTTAGGGAACCAGGCTGGATCCCTCATTGTAGGAGATTGTCTGTTGCATCTGCCATCTGCTGCATTATAAGAATTTGGCACTGGCCTAGAGGATTTACCCACCAGCCAAGTCAGGAGACACTTAACTTCTGTGACACTCACAAAACTATATAGGAAACACAATGGGTTTCTTGTAGCCTTTAACAATATATTTTAAGTTTAGAAAAGTTACAGTTGGGAGCCTTGTTCTCTCAGATTGATTTAAATGTTCTATGTTGGTGTTTATGTTGTTCCTACTGGGCTATAGCCATGAAGTACTCAAATGTAAGAGCTCTAGAAATAGAAAAAATATAGTTACCAAACAAGACACCTCATTTATCACACCTATGGTTTCCTAGGGAGGCGGAGGTGGTTTAGGTAACACACAGGCTGTGCAACGACTGAGGGAGGGAGCTACCTGTCACCGCAGGGCTTCCTGAATTCTGTGCTCCTCTGAATTGCAGAGAAGGGGTGACACAAAGCAATATTAGCTGTGCAAGTGTGGACAACATAGATTAAAATAGAACATCTGTCAAAAACCTTAATTTGGATGAGAAAGAGAGAAACAGAAAAAAACACACTTGTCCATTTTTCTATTGGGGGAATGCACATAAATGAGGAAAAATATTAAAAGAGGAAATTTGTATAACCCTAATTCTTGAAGTTTTGAATCAGTCATATCATACAGAGTTTATCTGGAATTTTCTTGTCTGAATCAATTGGTCTTTTGGGGAGAAGATGACATTTTCTTCTGGACTTTAAGATAAAATTTCATTTCAGGCCAGGCGTAAGAAGAATTGAGGCCCTGATTAATGCAAAGTACCTCCTCTACTCAGAGACACTTCCAATACAAATATATAAACATGCATAGTAAAAATGAGTATGTATTTAAAAACTGGATTTCAGGAGTTCCTGTCATGGCTCAGTGGTTGATGAATCCGACTAGTATCCATGAGGATGCACATTTGATCCCTGGCCTCCCTCAGTGGATTAAGGATCCGCTGTTGCCGTGAGCTGTGGTGTAGGTCACAGACATGGCCTGGATCCTTCGTTGCTGTGGCTATGGCTCAGGCCAGGGGTTACAGCTCTGGTTAGACCCAGAGCCTGAGAACTTCCATACGCTGTGGAAGCCGCCCTAAAAAAAGATAAATAAATAAATAAATAAATAAATAAATAAATAAATAAATAAAATAAGTAAAAATCCGGTTTAAAAAAAAAACTAGAGACATTCTAAAGAGGAAATAAGACTCAAAGACATTATCTTATTTCTAGACATAAACAGGTGATTATATCTTTCTATCTTTGGCCTTTAATTACCGCTTGAGGTTAAAAAAATTATAAATATTTTGTTCCAAAAACTCTTATTCTGAAGCATCACAAAATAATGATCTTGTGAAGTGGCTTGTAAATACTGGCTTATCAGGGGAAGTTAGTTTACATTAGAACTGCAGAGTCAGCTGAAACAGCCCCTTTGTTTCCCTCTTGGATATCACCTCTGAATGGCATTGTCTTGTTGCTTGTTACATCTCCTCCATTAGTCCTGAGCCTGAGAAGTTATGATCAGTCATGAAGTTACTATCAGTTATGAAGCCTGATCAGTCAACCTTGAAAACAGCATAATTCCAACCAACATCCGTCTATCTCAGTGCATTCTATATTTACTCAAGGTCTAAGTCTTTCCACCCGAACCTTCTTATACATCCTCTTTCCTTCAACCCCCATCACCACCACTGTGTTGGAGTTTTCATCCCATCAACACCCCTATTGCTTATCCAGAAGGAAGTCCATTAAAAAAAAAAAAGGAATAACAGAAAGAGAACTAGAAAATCCACATTTAGAATTTTTTTAAAAGAGGCGCTTTCAAATAAACCGTGACTTCAAATTATCATAAGGAGACATAGAAAGTATGTCATCCTGAATAACAGCAAAAGTAAAATATGCCCCAAATTTTGAGATGCCCCTAATGTGATGCTTTGTGAGAACTGCATAGCTTGAAACAATTGTTTTAGAAAAAGACAAGTCTAAAATCAATGACCTAAGGTAGCATCCAAGCATCTAGAAGGGAGGAGCTTAGTAAACCCAAAGGAAGGGAAAAATAATACTTGATATGCAAGCAGAAATCAATAATATTAAAGACAAAAATTGAGAAAATTGACATTTACCCTACCTTTGTCTACTAACTCAAGACTCATATCACTTTGATAGACTGTTACTTATTCCCGCCACATCTATTTCAGAGCTCTGTACCTCGCTGTTTTTCAGATAAAGACTATATACCTTTCCACTCACTTGCCATAATCATTGCTACCATTTTCTATGGGTGTCAAATAGATTTATTCCAAACTGTTTTGAAATCACTCCCTTGTGAATAACGTGATCTTAAAATCTTTTAATATTCTTGTAACTTCTTCTCATGAATATACTTTCTGATGACCTCAACTGGAAATAATTTTATTTTCTTTTTTGAAGCTGTCATCTGTTTTCCAGTTAGGCTTCACTTTCAGGTCAGTGCATCCAGTCAAGAATGATCCATCACAAGTATCTCTCAATAGACAAATTCAGTTTTAGTTAGGCATCTTCTCACTAACTGCAGCTCTTCCACCTATGATCATATATACAGACAAATCCTATTGAAGTCTTCTTTGAGTCCAATGGCTCATTCCTCTCCTGGGCCTGTCCTACCTTGAAGCCACTATTGAATAGCTGTCCTATTGTGCCTGGATTTTTCACCCCACATCTGCCCCTAAGTATCCTTTCTCCTTGTTTGTGCCTGGTCTGACAAATGCTATTGAGTAACATGCAATAATGCTTCAACCTATTTCACTGTGAATTCAATCTTGCCTTTGATTTGCCTTGTTGATGTTTGGCACTCCCTTTAATTATAGCAATGTACACATGTTTTAACATGTGTTAAAACCTAATCACAGCCTGGTGCTTAAGTACCAATAGCTATGTCTCCTCTCAACACTTTTCCTAATTCATCCGCCCCCTACCCCTTTATATCACATATTTTGGGCAATCCAACCTTTACTCACCAAGGTGGAACTTTCAAGTGTTTTTTTCTGCATGAACCTTGGTTTCTATTTAATATTCTATCACCTGGTCATCAATCATTCAATCCTAGAAATTTTTCTTCAAAACCTCTAAGTGCAAAACAGGATGAAAGACACCATCTTCTATTCTCTTAGAATGAAAAAAATAGATGTTTGCAGTCATCACATCATTCTATGCTAGACAGAGTCTAAAAATAGCATTAACATTGATTAGGTTCTATACTAACTTTTTACTAATTACTTTTAAAAGAGAAATGCATGTTCATTTAAAATTCCATCATGTATATTAAAGTGTGTAAAATAAAAGATTAAAAGTGTGCATCCTCCTCAATCATTCTCTAAAGACAAATATTATGGATTGACAACTTGTAGTGTTGTTTCAATTCTTTCTGATACTGAGAACACATAAACAGATTACAAGACAATAGTATTTTGCTACTTGCTTTATTATTCTTAACAGTCTAGTTAAATCTTTCCATGTAGGTAGATATAGATAAAATTATTTCATTTTGGTAACTGGATAATACACTTAGGTAAATTTGTAAATGGAGGTTCAGAAACAAGACAAATACTTACAATCTATGCTCTTCTTGGCCTTTCCATTCTCCCTTCTGAGAAAGCAGTGTTAACAGAAAATAATGTTTATTCTGGAATGGAGATCCACTTTATTATTTGCATCTCCAAAACTGTTGACAATAGACGTTTTAAAAACAAGAAGCTATTCTCTCAGAGAGGGAGATCATATTATCTTCAATGTATAGCTCTGACTATCAAACATTTTTACAAAGACAAGTTGTTGTGAGTTAAATGACAAAATTTGGCCTTGATTATGTGAGTCTGCAGGTAACAATGAGCTATAATGCATCTCAATTGTACTTTGAAAACCACTCAGTTTTAGGAGGATTTCTTGGTTATTCAAACTGTGAATCTTCTGTACATCAAAGACTGATAAAATCCTCATGTGATTAATGATCATTCTTATTTAACATAAAAGAGTACAATATATCAGAAGACCTCTGATCTTGTATTATAAGTTTTATTACTGGTTGTTACAGAATTTCAAAATCTCACAAAGTATATGATATGGAAGACATGAAAAGGAAATGTTCTACTTGGAGAAATAAATCTAGAAAAGGGGAAACTGCCAGTTCTCCATGAAAAAGAACACATTACATCCTTGCAGAAACTTACATTTCTGATCATACATCATTTTCATCATTTATAATGATAAATTAGGACACGTAGTGCAAAATGCATTTTTATTATTGTTGTATGACCTTTTGATATCTTCTAAGAATGTCTGGATTCTTTTAATCAAAGGGCAACAAAATCGAAAGGAAGAGATTTATTTTCTGGAGGGAAGACACTAAGTTATATTTGTATTATGTTTGCTACAATAAATAAATTATATTTTAATTGGCAATCCTTGGCTGGGAAAATGTGACCTAATTTTTCAGAGTGACCATTTTTACGAGATAGTCTCTCATCTGTCATGATTATATCTTTGTTATAATTGAGATCATGCTCTTATTAATGACTGGAATAGAAAAATTCAGGAGAAACCTGCTATTCCCAGCTAGCATGTAAGAAATTGTTACAGAAAGCTAAATCATATTCTCTGCTGGATCTTTCCAGAGTAGTCAATTTGCCATCACAGACACAAATTTAAATGTTAACATTGAAAAGTCCTGGAAAGTGCTTGCCACAGGATTGCAATAAAGATGTCAGAGTGGATGGAGAAAATTCAACTGTCATGAATACAATGCTAACAACACACTTGGTTTTTTAAGAGTTGATACATCCAGAATGGTGCAGCTAATATTAGCATTATTGCTGTTAGCTGATAATTACATTTCATGCATAGTTGCCATCAAACATGTGAATTTACTAAATTTATTAAGGTTTATTAATAGTAAGAAAAAATAATAGAAATTTTGACTGAAATAACGGATGACTTTTGAGATCATTACTGTAGTTCATATTTAATGGATAATTTTTTCTCAATACTTTTCCTGGGCTAGGGGTCAAACTCGAGCTGCAGCTGCCAGCCTATAACCCAGCTTTCAGCAACACCAAATCCTTAATCCACTGAGTGAGGCCAGGGATCCAAACTGTATCCTCATAGGGAGTTCCCTCCATGACTCAGTGGTTAATGAATCCGACTAAGAACCACGAGGTTGCGAGTTCGATCCCTGGCCTTGCTCAGTGGGTTAAGGATCCGGCGTTGCCGTGAGCTGTGGTGCAGGTCGCAGACGCGGCTCAGATTCCCTGTTGCTGTGGCTGTGGCGAAGGCTGGCAGCTACAGCTCCTGTTAGACCCCTAGCCTGGGAACCGCCATATGCCGTGGGTGCGGCTCTACAAAAAGGCAAAAAGACCAAAAAAAAAAAAAAAACTGTATCCTCATAGAAACTAAACAGATTCTTACCCTTTTGAGCAACAATAGGAACTCCTTTGTACCATTTTATTTAAAATATTATTCTAGTGCAGCTAAGTATATTTTATGTGTTTAATATTAAAAAATATAAAAAACTATATATGTCATTAGGAAAATGCAGATTAAAACAGTAATGAAATACCAGTACACACCTTTTAGAATGGCCAAACTATAGAACACTGACCACACTAAATGCCAGCAGGAATGTCGAGCAATGGGAACTCTCATTCATTGATGGTTCCAATGCAAAATGGTACAGCCAGTTTGGAAGACAGTACAAGGGTTTTTTACAGAATTAAACATACCCTTAGAATATGATCCAGCGGTCACGATCCTGGGTACTTAGCCAAAGGACCTGAAAACCAATGTGTTTCAAAATCCTGCATATAGATGTTTATGAATAAACTTTATTCATAACTATCAAAATTTGGAATCAATGAAGATGCCCTCTAGTAGGTTAATAGATAAATAAATGATGGCATAACCAGAAAATGGAATATTATTCAGCACTAAAAATAATAGAGCTATGAATCCATGAAAAGACATGGAGGAAATGGAAATGCATATTTCTAAGTTTAAGTAGCCAATCTGAAAAGGCAACTATATGACCCCAGTTATATGTCAGTCTGGAGAAGGTAAAACTATGAAGAGGAGTTCCCGCTGTGGCTCAGTGGTAAAGAACCTGACTAACATCCATGAGGATGCGGGTTTGATCCCTGGCCTCACTTAGTGGGTTGAGGATCCGGCATTGCCACGAGCTGAGGTGTAGGTCCAGACATGGCTTGGATTGGATGTGGCATTGATGTGGCTGTGGCCTGTGGCAACAGCTCCGATTCAAACCCTAGGCTCGGGACTTCCATATGCTGAGAGTGCAACCTAAAAAGACCAAAAAATAAAAAACACTATGGAGAGAGTAAAAAGATCAGTGATTCTTGGGGGTGGGGGCTGGAGGGGTGACTAGGTAGAGGACAGATGATTTTTAGAGCAGGGAACATACTCTGGGCAGTATTATAATGAGGGGTATATGTCATTTTATATTTGCCCAAACCCAAAGAATGTACAACAGCAAGAATGAACCCTAAGACAAACTATGGACTCTGGGAGACTATGATGCTTCAGTATAGGATCATACTTGGAAATAAATACATTATTCCAATGACTGATGTTGATAATGTAGGATGTCATGCATGTGTGGTGTTTGGTGTTATATGAAAAATCTGTATGTTCCTCTCAATTTTGTTGTAAACGTAAAACTCCTATAAAAAAATCTTTAGAATAAAATAATTAAGAAAAAAAATATGACATGGCAAATGAGTGTTCATAATATGTCCATAAAATTACAGAGATATTAAGTGGAAGAACAGAATTTAAATGAATAACTGATCTTAACAATGACCCTCTTAAACACAAAATTACACTGACTGGCTTTTCTGTAACTCCTTTGACATAGAAGACAAGAACAGGAAATCTGGAAAGGTTTGTCTGAGAAACACAAGTTCTCAAGTAAATTCACACATTTTCTTTTTAATATCACCTACTTATGACCTCTGCCATAGTCTGAAACTTCTGTTTATGTTTTTTTCCACTTTGAAAGTTTCTCCAGTGCTTCACCATAAGTGTGCCTGGTTCACTTTCCATATCTTAATAATAACAAATATATACATTCTAAGGTCAAAGAAATAAAGTCTCATGAAAAAAAAGCAACGTTTCTAAATAAAATACAACACAGACACTCGTTTTTAAAATCATTAATAATTTCTCAAAACAGTACATATTTTATTTTAGTTAGAGTAATTTAATGAACGTCCTATGTGCTCTACTGAGTTTAAATGTAATAGACAGTAATTTTAACTTCTTGTGATTATACTTTCTCTTGAGAATAGTTTTAAAGATTTACTAGGACTATTCACTATTCCCAATAATTATAGTTTCAATCATCTCTGACTACTATTTTCATATGAGAATTTTTTTCCAAAATAAATCTAGAGTTGTGTGTGTGTGTCTATGTGTGTATGCATGTGTCTATGAGTGAGCACATATAAGTATTCTTCCAGAGTGGAATACTATTTCACAAATATTTTATTTTCAGGAGTTGTTGTTATTGTGCGGTGGAAATGAATCTGACTAGTATCCATGAGGATGCGAATTCGATCCCTGGCCCCACTCACTGGCTTAAGGATCCGGCATTGCCAGGAGCTGTGGTGTAGGTCGCAGATCTGGCTCGGATGCCCTGTTGCTGTGGCTACGGTGTAGGCCGGCAGCTATAGCTCCGATTTGACCCCTAGCCTAGGATCTTCCATATGCCACAGGTTTGGCCCTAAAAAGCAAAAAAGAAAAAATTTTAAAAAATTTATTTTCAACTGCAGCTTCTTCAAACTCACTGTCAAACTTTTTTTAAAAGCAGGAAGTAAAAAGCATAAAATAAAAATCACATGTTTCACCAACAGGAAAAATTATCTCTGATGATTTTTTAAATAACTTCTTACTTTTTCTTCTACACATATTTAAAATATAGAGAGATTATAAATAACAAAAAAGCAGGCTCACAGATACAGAGAACAAACTAGTGATTATTTGCGGGGGTGTACAAACTATTGGGTGTAAGATAGGCTTAAGGATATATTGCACAACTCAGGGAAAACAATATTTTGTAATAATTGTAAATGGAAAATTTAAAAATTATATAAAAATGTTTAAAAATTATATAAAATGTTTAAAAAAAATTAAAAATAAAAATAAAATAGGGGTTTCCATTGTGATTTAGTGGATTATGGACCCCATTAGCATCCATGAGGCTGTGGGTTCCATCCCTGGCCTTGCTCAGTGGGTTAAGGACCTAGTGTTGCTGTGACTTGTGGTGTAGGTCACAGTTGTGGCTCAGATCCCAAGTTGCCATGGCTGTGGCTTAGGCCCGCAGCTGCAGCTCCACTTTGACCTCTAGCCTGGGAACCTCCATATGCTGTGGGTACAGCCATAAAACAAACAAAAACAAACAAACAAACAAAAACAAAAACAAACAAAAAACAGTAATAGCGACAACATTAGTGATTCAAGTGCTCATTATGTCACTATGATAAAAGTGTTGTAAACAAAATTTCACTTGATCCCCATAAGAGCCATAATAAGAAGGAAAAAACAGGTTCCCCCATTTTATAAATAAGCATTTTGAGGTATACATAAATTAAGTAATTTGGTTAAATTCTCACAACCAGGAATTGGTGCAGCTAGGATTAACTCTATTTAACTGATTCCCAAACCCATGATCTATACTATGACAGAGTATTTGTATGCAGTTACATTGTTTGTAATCAATGCATACACATAATTAAAGCTCTAGATACATATTACCATTGCTGATGCTGTTGTCAATTGAAGGTGCTGGCAGGTGATACCTGTATGATGTTTCACTTTTATTTGCATGGTTTTCTGTTATATACAATGTTATCATTTATATCTGACCCGACTCCATGTGTCTTTGTTACTTCACCTAGTGTTTTGTACTTACAGAGTCAAGGCATTTCCTGAGACCATTTTATTTTCAAGTTGTAATTATTCTAGAATTGTTAAAATAGCTTTATTTTCCACTTTCTACTGAGACCTCCCACTCCACACCCTGAATAGCAACTCTGGATCCTCTGCCTGTGGGGTTTAAAAAGTGCCATTCCTGGACAACCATCCAGTGAAGACAGGACTAGATTTCATGAATTTCTCTGTGGTAGTTCCACCTTGAATAAGCAGCTCCATTCCAGCTCCCACTCAGGGAAGAGCATCAGAGCTTTTCAGATCCCACCATCAGGGTGGGTCCAGGACATGCTCCATAATTTGTGGGCTCAGGGAATGGTGAAAATATGGAGTCTTTTCTTCAAAATTTATCAAGAGTTTCAAGATGGCGACAACAGAAAATTAAAATGAGCACAGACCCTTTTAAGCCAGGCCTCTATGGCCCAGATCACACATCCAGGTGATGGACCTGCTTGGGTCATTAGGGCTCATGTAAAAAGCTTCTCTCTCCGTGGATTTCAAGTCACTGCATTGCCTGTTTATGTGTGCAATACCCAGAAAAACAACATTCCAGTGTCATTACCAACTCCTATACTGATTTCTTTTAACTTCTAGCTTGTTAAATATTTCATCTTCTTTTTAAACTGCTGCTGTTATTCAGCAAAATTGTCTGCAGTATTTTACTATTAATGCTTATATTGAACTCTAATTTAAAAGTTTTCTCATTTTCAATTCTAAGTTGTTTTTCTAAAGATTCTTCCACAAAAGGGTGCTAGGTTATTAGGTACTTTTTATTCAACATATACTTAAATAATCATGTGGTTATTGTGTATTTGGCATATTGATATAATAGACTATACCAATGATTCAATAATATTACATTGTCTCTCTATACCCTGTATGTTAGGAAAATCTATTATTTTATGATGAGTTATTGCTGTTGTAGGGAGAAAGAGTATAAAAGCACATTTTCATTTTCTTTCCCCTCCTCCAGGAAAATAGAATAAGTCCACAGTTGTCTAGTCATTTCCTCATTCCCATTCTCCTAACCCACCCAACCCAACAGTTCTTCCAGTTTTACCAGTTTAAAGAAAATAGCTTCACAAGTATTTGATCAAAGGAAGCATCCAGTAATGAGGGCACAGTGGATCTATGGATAATGCAAGGAAAGAGGTTTTACTGAACAAGAATAAAGGAGTGTCTAGAGAAGAGAGAGAGGAAGAAGAGAAGGCGGATGGTTTCCTTCGTGGGTGCAAACCTGCTTGGCACACAAGGTCCTTAGAAGAAACAGAAACACAGACAGGGGTGGCACAGAGTGTAGGTAAGCATTCGGATTCTGAGGGTCGTGGTAGTGTGCTCCGAGTTTAGGCTCTGTGTGGCTAAATATGAGTCTCAGCTGCCTGGAATATTAACATTTAGAAGACGCCCAGGACTAATGTGTTTTAAAACAAAATGCAAGAGAGAAAAATGAAGACCACTAAGTTGTAAGGATCATGGCCACTCCTGCTTTCTGAAGGTTCAAGTCTGTGTGTGTGTGTGTGTGTGTGTGTGCGTGCACGCGCGCGCACGTGTGCATGTGTCTGTACGTGTGTGGTGAGGAAAGAAGGGTGGAATGACTGAGTGGAACATGAAGCCAGCTCTAATTTCACTTAGAAAAATAAAGAAATGAGATAATTCTCACTGCTGAGGACTGAATGGTAAATTCACATCTGTTTTACCAGTGTACAATCATACCATATTATTAATTTAACATGATTTTGAATGTCACATGTTAATCTTTTATTTAGAATTTCTGTGTCACAGCTCAGCAAATGGAGCCTTATGGATTTGTGCTTAAAAGGCAGGTATTCATGTGTGTGTGTGTTTCTGTCTTTCTATTACCTTACTCAATTTTCTATAAGGATTATGCTAGCTTCACTCAAGAACATGGATTATTTACCAAACTTGGCAAAAGTTTTTACAAATATTTAAATTATATGAAAATTATTTATTTTATGGGCATTTCAAAGGACAAAGCTGCAAAGTCTTCTGAACCTGTATCCCCCTTCCTTCCTTCCTTCCTTCCTTCCTTCGTTCCTTCCTTCCTTTTGTGTTTTGATAGTGTCTCTTTTTCATGTGTGTTACCATGATTATTATCCTAAAGAGTTTTAGCATTTATTTACTTATTTCCTAATTGCATTTCTAGAACAATATCTATTTTTGTGAAATTCTGAATTTACTTACAAGATTATAATATAGAAGCCATTTGTCCTAGTGACTCTCTGTGTTCACATTTTAGCTCTACCATTTAACAGCTGTGTGACTTCAGGCAAGTTTATCTTGTTTTCCTAACTCATACAAATTTATAACAATAGGAATATTTAGAACATATACTGCATGGGGGAAGGTTAGGGGTATTATGACTAAAGATATGTGAAGCCTTCAGAATCAGTGCCAGTCACAGGCCATGATGACTAAATATTAGACAACCCTGTTTATTTAGCTTCTATTCCAATCCTCACACTACACTGAGGGCTGTGCTTAAAAAGAGGTCCATTTCCTTATTCTTTTCTGCTTTTCAGTTGACTTAGTTCACTGGGAGAGCCCTAGACAAACAAGCTAGAGAGTTATGCTTTGATTGTGGTATTTTTTAAAGTAAATTAGGAAAAAAAGGTACAGTGACAGTTTTTTTGTAATTATGGAAAATTAACTCAGTAATTGCCTCACTAAATCACATTAATGATGAAAAGAATTGGGACAGATTTTTCAAGGTTATATGAAAATAAATGTCTCTAACAAAAACCTAAAATATCAGAAAGCCACAGTTTAATATGTAGATACATTTGAAAGTGGGTTTTTTTTTTTGAGCTGCAGAATATTACGTGAAACACAGAGAAATGTTTCCAGAAATACTTTCTATGTATTGAACTTTAATAAGGGCAAGGCACAACTCAGGACTGAGGATACCTTTCCTCAATAAACTCTTTATAAAACTCCTTCAAAATATATACTGTAAGGAGTTCCTGTTGTAGCTCAGCAGGTTAAGGATCTGACATAGTGTCCCTGAGGATGTGGCTCTGAGCCCTGGCCTTGCTCAGTGGGTTAAGGATTCAGCATTGCTGAAAGCTGAGGAGCAGGTCACAGATGTGGCTCAGATCTGGTGTTGCTGTGCCTGTGGTGTAGGCCAGCATCTGTAGCTCCGATTCGACCCCTAGCCTGGGAACCACCATGTGCCACAGGTGCAGACCTAAAAAGATTAAATAAATAAATATTCTATCCTGATTTTGAATATTATTCAAAATATTATTCAGGTGGCATATTTTAAACGGAGGGAGCTTGGATATATAGTTAGGGTTGCCTAAATCTGAACTTTACTGTTTACTTTGCATAGTTATTCACTTAGTAAATTTTGTTGGGTATTGAAGACATACACACACACAAATAGATAATTAAAATGTGGTTTCTGCTAACAGAGGAAACTAAAAAGGGGTGGCAATGAAGTACATTGTTTTCTTAGGGTGCACGTATACACGAGTACTTATGTTCCGTAGAGAAATCAGGAAAGGCTTTACAGTGGAACACCTACTAGATTCAAGGGATCACCAATAAGCAGCTGGGAGTGAAGAATGGAAGGGAAAATAAAAGAGATTATAAGTGAAAGAAACAGCAGCGGTGAAGGCATGGAGACAAAGCGTCCATATAGCTTTCTGAGGGTAATTCCCGTAGAACTAGGCCAATTCTTCTGTAATTCTTTTTGAAGAATAGATTTTTCAGACAGAACGAGATTGCTCCAGTTTTACAACACAGCTAATCTCCTTGGTTTTTTCTTAATTTTTGATATTTAGTAGCCTGATCTGCAGATATGGGAGTTCCCAGGGTATGGGTCAAATTGGAGCTGCAGATGCCGGGCTACACCGCAGCTACAGCAACTCCAGATCCAAGCTGTGCCTGTGACCTACACCACAGCTCATGGCAATGCCAGATCCTTAACCCACTGGGCTAGGCCAGGGATCGAACCTGCATCCTCATGGATACCAGTCAGGTTCGTTACTGCTGAGCCACACTGGGAATAATGCTTTATTAAAAAGCGAAATACAGATAATGAAATGGCCCTATTTTTCAGCTTGCTTCACATCACCCGCCCTACCTTCACTCTGGGAAAGCATTCACAGGGAGCTGTTGTTTTCTCACAATGCTAGAAATAGCAGTGCTTACTTGGAAATGAACTGCAACATTACCAGCAATTAGAATCGGCAGACGCTCCCAGCAAACCAGCCTCAAACTAATTTACATGCCCCATGCTTACGCGTTATAGACAGAGTGCCCGTAATGATGATAATAGAAGCAACATGCATTAACTTAGACCTTTACAATTTGTAAAGGTGTGTGTGTGTGTGTGTGTGTGCGCGTGAGCGCGCGCTCGCACGTGTGTAGGTGTATGAGATTCTATTTAGCTCAAACAGTATATTGGAGAAACCACAAAATGAAGCTAGAAATTACTTGTTTGTTTTCAGGTGGCCCTATCATTTACACATAGAAATTAATTCTCCTAATATACTAAGGGTTCAGAAGCAGAGATCATGAGGAGAGAGTTTGTGTGTATTAACTGTATAGAACAATATACACAAGTTCAGGAAGACACTGGTCTGACAGCTGTGCACACATGCATGCTCCATTGTCTCTTTATCCTGCTTGGCATCACAGCTTGGATCACCTAAAAGCTAAACTTTGCCCTATTATCTGGTTATGTACAAGATCTCTGGGCACCTCGTATTCTTCAATTCTCCATTTTGTAAATGGTTTTGATCTTAATGGAACTATTGTCTCAGCTTCTCCTTTCCTCTCTCACTTGCTTCTGCACAGGCACCTCGATCAGACCAATTCCACTGACTGCTTTGTTAACATACTCTTTTCTCTATTGCCAGGTGCAGGGACCACAAAAAAGTATAAGTAATGCACCTTGCTCCCAAGGAACTCATTCCAGCAGGAGAAAAGGCAGGCAGTTATCAAATCAACAACTACTTACTGATCTCTGTGAGATTAACTGCATACCAGAGGGCAGAGGACATACTTACAGTTGCCTGATGGCTTGACTTTACCCTGATTTCCATTTGATCCTGTCTCTTTAAATATCATAAATTTAGAGATTGCTTCGGAATTGTCCCCCTCTCTCAGAAACTGTCTAGTCAAATAATGTTTATAAAATATATGCCATTTCTATGAGGGTTTAGAAACATTCATCTTTCTTCCCCTGGGACTTATTATGTAAAGCTGTTCTTTATCCTTCTGCATTTATTTGCCTTAAAGACCAATGAAACATTAATTTTGTAATTTCTATGATCCCTATTTTGAAAGTTTGTTGACACTGCACTTGATGGTCTACTTACGAGAATCAGGATTTAAGGTTGATCACTCCGTATTTTAAACTGACATAATCGAGAAACTAATTATGACATTTTAAACAAGTATTTGGAAGGAGAGGTCATCATATCCTGTGAGGTTGAACTTGGGGAAATTTCATTACCTGAAAGTCCTACCCAACTGCTTTCAGGACGCTATTAAGCATCACCTTGCTTTCCTGAACCCTTGCAGTCAGCCACAATGCCCTGTAATGGGCGGGGGAAGGATACAATTTTTCTGCTGTACGCACAACCGTGCCTTTCAGCCAATCCATGTTGAACAGAAAGATCTAAAGAATATTATATTAAAGGGAATATGGAATTCTCCAGTCAACTTTAAAATGTAGACCTTAGAGCCTGTTACTGCTTATCTATTGCATTGAAAATCCCCAGTATTTTTGCTAATGGCCTCTGGAAATGTTTTATAATGAGAAGCAGATTTTGGTAATCCACGTTGTGATCAAATTACTTTTGTCAGTGTCTTTCATTTAGCAGTTATTAAATATACGAAGCCTAATTTGATAGGTAAAAAATGTTCATTTCTAAGCCACCCTGATTGTCAACTGTCAGCCACTGATATAAAATGACTCATTGTGGGAACACAATTAGAATCTTAAAATACTAATGGAAGTGTACATAAATGGAATTCAAGGGGTTGTCAGATCCATTAAATACACTAAAACTTACTAATAATGTGCCTACACTCAATGCTTTTCTATACAATAACTGAAATTACTGAAAATTGGAAAATCCTGACCAATGGCCCGGAAAGTATTATTTCTTGTGTTTAGAATTTTTCTCTCTTCTTCATTCACTGCCTTTCAAAAGGCTGATATAAATTAATCTGTTTCCAACCATTTCATGGCTTTCAGTACGGGGAAAAAATATGTTAACAGAACCAAGCTGGCAATGTAATTTAGTCTGCTAGAAATGAGAACAGTAAGACAAAATCCACAATATATGGACTCTTTTGCCTCCACCAACTTCAGGGCTAAGGGCCTTGTGTCTCAAATTTCTGCTGAAACCACAGAGACAGAAAAATAATAGCAATTACTATCCCTCACATTCTGAGGCGAGGTGATGGATTTTTCGTGACTGACTTAAGGAAAGAGGGCAGAGCCCATTTTGTGGCTCTCGATTTTCATTAATGAGCTCTAGCTCCAAAAAAGAGAAAACGATCTAGTAAATAGATTCTACAATGTAATGTGTTAAAGGCCTAAGGGTACCCCTTCCTTCTCTCTCCTCTTTGGGAGAAGAGAGAATGAAGTGTCTTAAATTATTTAGGTTATCTATTTAGAGATGTTTCTCTTACAGATGTTTAAAAGGGATGCTTGCAACAGGCGGGTAATAGATTAGAAGACAAAACTAGGATTCCTTTCAATGTAAAGGAGGGAATCTAGCTTTTGCATTAAACAAGGACACAACAGGCTATCCAATCAGCTGACCCTCAACACCCCTTCATTCAAATCAAACATATGTAAAATCTGTCCACGGGGTGAGATACAGTGTCTTTGCTGATAGTTCAACTTTAATGTTTTTAAAAACATTAAGTACACTGATAACACTGCATCCTTACCTAAAAGAAATAATACAAAGACATAATTTCTAAGATTTAATTTTGATTGGAATATAAATTTAGTTGGCAGTATGTTGTTTTTCATTGGTTTATTCCATTCTCACACCTTAACATATTTGTTACAATATAATCAATTTCATGAAAATCAAATTATATTTCCGATCGAAGGGGGAAAATATGTTATTTTCCAATGAAATTAGTTTATGAATTTGTATGTGTGTAATGAAACCTGAGGGTCTAGATAGATACATGAACTTTAATAATTTTCTATCATAGAAACTGAAGGTGCAATAGAATAAAAGGAAAATTTCAAGATTGTCAAAATTCTCACCCCATAAGAAACCACACTTACAAGGTGGTAATCTTTCAAAGGATAAGCATTACTGCCATGATGGTAACAACTAGGCCAGGAGAGAAATATGCCAGGATTCAAACTTTGAAACTCCAAGCAAATGATGGCTGACCAGTTTACAGTTCCTTTGCTAGTTAGATACTATAGTTCAGTCTATGCATAAGAATGTGAGGGATCGCTTTCTGATTTCCTACTGGTTCTTATCATACCTGTAGCAGTTTAAAACTATTTCCTAGAGAGTCAGTTGCCTATATTAACTTGTTAGCTATTGCCACAAAATACTTTACTCTAAAAGTGTTTTTTAATGCTAAAATGCCTAATCCCTTTTTCTCAGATCTGTGTTGAGCAAGCTGATCGAATGTTCTGTCGGAGAAGATGATACGGTCTGTCTGAGAAGATGATAATGATCTGTCTGAGAAGAAGATGAGAATGCCTAAATAAGTATTATTGTCATTTAGCGTTTGAAATTATTTTATACATTGTCATAACACGTATCTCATTTGATTTTTGCAGTCCTGTAAGGTTAAAGGGAAGTCCCATTATTGGAATTTAACAATGAGGAAACTAAGATTCAGAAAGATAAATAACTTCATTTCCATTCAACCACCATTTATGCTATGGCTGCTATGTGCCTAGAACTGCTGTACATACAATTCCAATAGCTAAGCTTTCTCTCTTTCGTGAAGCTCATAGACTAGAAAAAAAAAAAGAAAGAAAAAAAGAAAAACAACACAAACAAAAATGAAAAGAGGTAGGCAAATATACAAATGGCTCTGAGAATATGGTGTCATTTGGGAATGATGTACACAGCGCTTGGAGGGCACAGATGGGGATAATTCACCTTCCCTGAGGGTCTGGAAGGGCATGCTCCCGCCAGCAGCGCTGACACAGACCGCTCACCGAAGGGGACCTCACCGAAGCAGAAGGAATGGAGGAGGAGGGAGAGGCCGTAGGGCTCACGAACTGCTTCCCCAGCGTGCTCATGGGTACCACTGGGCAACCCTGTCTGTAGGAATTAGTACCCCCATTTTATAGATTAGGAAATGGAGCCTGAGAAAAGTTAATAAGCTTGTTCAAGGGAACAGACTCAGTAAGAAGCAGATTTTGGATTTTTCTTTCAGATCCACCTGGCTTCCTGTGCTTGTACTGCTCTGTGCGTCTCACAGGGTTAGGACTCCTTAGAGAGAATGTCTTGGGGACACGGAGTGGGTGGAAGTTGGCTTCCACCAGGTCAGCACTAAGGACACGGCAGGCTCTGAACTTCTGTAGTTTTGACTCATCAGTAACCTGGCATCTGGCATCTATTCTCAAGACCACAGCTATTAAAAAAAGAAAAGAAAAAAAAAATAGAGAAATCATTAACCATGAAGGCAGACCATAATGATTTCTGTAATAGTTTACTTTTTCATCTGCTTATTATGGAATCACATTTTTTTTTTTGTCTTTTTGCCTTTATGTAGAGCCGCACCTGCAGCATGTGGAGGTTTCCAGGCTAGGGGTCTAACAGGAGCTGTAGCTGCCGGCCTTCGCCACAACCACAGCAACGTGGGATCCGAGCCGCATCTTCAGCCTACACCACAGCTCACGGCAACGCCGGATCCTTAACCCACTGAGCAAGGCCAGGGATCGAACCCGCAACCTCATGGTTTTTAGTCGGATTCGTTATCCACTGAGCCACGAAGGGAACTCCGGAATCACATATTTTTAATAGAAAAATATGACAGGTACCATGCTTCAGTCTTTTAATTTTTCCTCCCATACTCCAAATACTGGACAGTAAGCAAGTTATTTTATTCAAAGTAAAATTTTACAGAAAAGTGGATGTGAAGCTTGGAGACAAAATACAAAATAAAGCTTGGTCACGAAATGAATGGTCCCTGCGTTTCTGGACTGAGACATGCAGATGTCATAACCAAAAGTGAAATTTAGTCATTGGATATAGCTTCAAGTAAATCCTAACATGTAATGTTCTATATTAGCAAGCATTAGTTTTCTGAGGCAGGGTATTATGGTGCCTAAAAGCACAAGCTCTGCAGTCTGAATATCTGTATTTAAACAGGGAGATAATCTCTCATAATCTGCATGAATTTGTAAAGCACAAATTCTTTGCACCTCAGAGACCTCAGTTAAACAAACAAACAAACAAACAAACAAAAAACAGACTTTAAATTCACACACGTCTGAGTTATCATTCCAGATCTGCTAAGTGATGGCTGTGTATATCTGGGCAAGTTATATCTCTTTTCTCTGCCCCCGTTTTCACATTTGTAAAACAAAGATAATTAGAGAAACTATTACATAGTCTGTTGAATGAAAAACATGTTAAATGCTAAGAAAATTTTGAAGCACATCGTCACCATTCAGTAAGTATCTTCTGGGACAATATATACATGGTAGATCCTTTTTCTAAGAGAGCTAAGAAGGCTTGCATACACAAGCAAAGGAGTAGTAATCTGGAAAAAAAAATAAATCCAGGTCTTATCCTTTAAAGAGAAAACATGATCTGTTACTAAATTTATGCATAAATTCATATAAAATTAATGAGTGAACAATTTTGAAAGATAAGAAAAATAAACCAGCAAGAAGGGCAAACAAGAAGGAAGGAAGGAAGGGGGAAAGGAAGGAATGAAGGAAGGAAGGAAGGAAGGAAAAAGAAACGAAAGAAAGAAAGAAAAAGAAAGGGAGGAAGGAAGGGAAAAAGAAAACAGGCATGTGTAATGAAAATTGAACAAGATCTGGGAAAAAAATGTTTTACCTATTGTAATAGGTCTAGGCATATTGTAGTTTATTTTGATTTATAATAAAAATCTACTTTAAAATATTAATTTACAGCCCTTCCATATGCATTCAATATGGAACACTTCCAACATAAATTGTGTTCATGATCTGGAAAGATGCAAGGATATTAAGAAAAGTAAAAGGTCTCTTCTGAAATTTAATGTCTCTCAAAATTTCATGTTTCCTCCCTTTTGTTGGTATTGTTTTAGACAAAATATTTCTTTTTAAAAAAGTGAATTTCATTTATTTTTATTATTTATTTTTGCTTTTTAAGGTCATACCTGCAGCATATGGAAGTTCCCAGGTTAGGGGTCAAATTTGACCTGCAGCTGCCAGCTTACTTTACTGTTCATGGCAACTCCGGTACCTTAATCCACCAAAAGCCAGGGATCAAACTCGCATCCTCATGGATACTGGTAGGGTTCATTACCACTGAGCCACAACAGGAACTCCTGGACCAAATATTTCCGATAGTTTTTTGCACAAATGGCTGACCATTAATAGCTATGTAACATTAGCCTAAGTGTTATAATACTGGACAAGTCAATGTTTAAATTTCTTTCCTATTGTTAATCCCCACTTAACTAAGTGAGCTAAGGCATTGCTAATGCAGTGAGGTATATGTCTTAGGATGTTCACTTATATTGACTGGACATATTTAAGCAAATATATTGGGTAATCATAAGTGGTATAGGATTTAATAATAGTAAAATTAGCAAGTGGTTACAAAATTTCACTGAACAGAGCAATCTAATGGTGACAGCTCTGAAACATAGAAATGCCAGAGGATTTTACCAAAAGGAAGCTATTGTAAGAAACAAATGCAGAGACTCCACCTTGGATCTTATTAGAAATATATCTACATTCACAGGAATGAAATGGGCAAAAATATTGATTAAAAATTGTATGCTGAGCTTGTAAATATGTTGTGAAGTCAGAGAAACAGCTACTCCCTTGAGGTTAAAAAGCCAATGTCACTTGATATCAGAGGAAAGAAAAATCAGCATTCTCTGAGAAAGTTTTATTTTCCTGTGAGCTCCCAGCTACGTGGTCCTCCCCATCATACTCATTTGAAATGAAGCTGCCTGTATGTACAAAAAACAAACGTTGGATTGACTCTGAAGATGTGCAGGGAATTACAGAGAGTTATTCAGGATTGGGAACTTTGAGGCATTGCTATTTGTATCAGCTTTTCAGCATTTTTTTCTACCCACATGACAGGACTTGGGGTATGACACTAGGCTAAGACATGGACATAGAAATATATAAATGTGATTTCCACATGGTCGGTAGTGGAAGAGTTTGCAGAAGTCATGATTAAGTCAACTACTAAAATTAGGATTGACAGGATTAGGATGGGCAGAGAAAGGGTATTTCGGATGGCGGAATGAAACAGATGGGAAAGTACTTAGGAGAGAGTGACTGAAATGCTGGCTTGTGAGGGAAGGTAGGAGAAAAGCATCTTATGAAGCCACCTCCTCCTAGAGTGTTCAGAGTAGAATCCCAGCCAGCCATTTGATCGTATGGTTATTTAATTCTAATTTAATTCAATGTAGGCAAGTAGCAAAATATTTCTGCTGTCATTTTCTTCTGTACAAGAGCTGCTAAGCTTCCTCAGCTCTATTGAAGGTATGATTGATTAAAATGCCCCCCAAACAGCTTGAACACCTGCTCAGCCTATAGACTTGGGTGCATGTTTTCCCTTCAATCCCTCCCCAATGTATTTTTTTTGAGGGGGGGCCGCACCCATGGCATATGGAGGTTCTCAGGCTAGGGGTCTAATTGGAGCTACAGCTGGTGGCCTACACCATAGCCACAGCAAAGCATGATCTGAGTTGTGCCTGCAAGCTACACCACATCTCATGGCAATGCCAGATCCTTAACCCACTGAGCGAGGCCAGGGATCGAACTCCCAATCTCATGGTTCCTTGTTGGATTCATTTCCACTGTGCCACGATGGGAACTACCCCAACATTTTTTCTTAAACCAAAAAGGGAATTAGAGCATCCAGAGTGATTATATTTTAGAATCTTAAAACTAGTAGGACTAGACATATCATATTGTAATTACCTATAGAGAAATGTCATAAAAAATTTAGGAACCTGAATAAGGAACTTGGCCAGATTTTACATGTTTATCATTAGCTATTCATAATATTAGATGATTTCTGTTCTCTCTGATGAAGATGAAATCATAGAGCTAAAAAATTAAAAATTATTATGTCATTTTTTGTTGTGAAATTTTCTCTGAAATTTCCTAGACAGTGACTGCCATAGAGTAGAATTCAACAGATATTTGTTGAATGAATAAATGAATTGTAAAGTTCAGCCTTTCTGCCTTGTCTTAAAGCATGTTCCCAACTATTTGGAGGAATTACCGCAAAGGCACTCCTATCAGTCTTTAAGGGGAGAAGACAGTAAAGAGAACACAGGTTTGGAAAACAATAGAAGAACACGGGGTAAAAATGAATTGTAAATCTCTCCTATTCTACATGGAAGTATGGCAGCAAAGTCAAACTGAGAAACTCAACACAGACTAGTGTTTTCCTCCAGAGGGTATGATTTCATGACGCACATATGATTCTGCTAATGCCATGAATTGATTTATTCTATATTTTATTTTTCTCATTTTCAGTCTAGACAAAGACAAGGTGCTTCCCAGGAACTAAAGAGGATTATTTAAGAATCATAAGCCAATTCCTGTAAGGTGCTCCCTCACACTTTCCCACTCTTAACAAAGCAATTTTCCTTTTTTTTTTTCTGACTTTGGGTTGGGAAGTGAGATGCAGAGAACAGCTAAGTTGTAAAGACATCCTAAATTGTGTGCATGCTCCCTTATTTTTTTTCTCAATGCTTTCAAGCTGAGATGCCTTCATCCCCCAGAAAATATTTAGCAAAAACTACAGAAATCTCGATCATTATAACGGGCGAACTCGTGCTGGCATCTAGTGAGTAGAGGCCAAAGGTGCCCACTAAACCCCCTACAATGCACAGGACAGCAGGGAACAAGAACTTATTTGACACTAAGTGTCAATGGCATTGAGGTTGAAAAACTGAGGGCGAATGAATTCCTTAGAGATCAAGATGTCTTGACTCAGTGGATACACAAAAAAGTGCCCCGATCTGCCTCACATTCTCAACTAGATGATCACGTTTCCTCATTATTAATATCTTTTCAAAAGTTTGCAAGTGCTCAGGGAGCAAACTGAGGCATGAGGCAGTCGCAAAACCTCGGGATTGGCTTTGGCACGCATCACAGGACTGTGACTGATTTTGTTTGTCGCATTATCATTAGATTTGAAAGTCTATTACTACATTTGCATTTGCATGATATGTCTGTCACTTGCAGAAATGGTGTCTGTATTCCCATAACTTACAGTCCAAAGGTCATCGGGACGTCCCTTCTAGACTGGGCAGTCCATTAGGAATGGACTGTGGAACTGAAGAGGTGCAAAGGAAACTGAAGATATTACCTTGGCAGAATTGCTTTATATGACAATTGTGCGATGCTGTTCAAATTGAAAATTGCTTGAATGGTTTCTTCTTTTCTTTAAAAATTGTGACAGGCTTCCTCCCCACACAGTGCCATATTTTGATTTTTAGTCTGATGTGGTTTACCACTGTGCCATTTCATATATCCGCTTCCTAATAAGACTCTGCCACATCAAAATATAAAACCCCTGTAAAAGATTCATAATAAAGAAAACACTTAACATAATAACCATGGAAAAGCTCTTTCCCCAGGGTAGTTAGTGTAGGTTCGTGGGTAGGGATGCTTAAGGGTGAGTTGCTACAAGGAGAGGTAAGCACATTGGCACAGGGGTTAGTGGAAGAAAATGGTACTTTTCTATAACACATGCCTTCCTGAAAGCAGATCACCTAAAACAATAAGGGAGTGATGAAAGTGGAGAAGCTAAGTTCATAACTTATTAAAAAACAAAATCTGCCTCCAAAAGAAAAAAATAGGAACATTTCAAGTCATTTTGCGGGTTTTATAAAGGTGGGCTTTTAAGTAGGTTGGTTAATAATTTTAACACCTCAAAAAGTGGAATTGTGTTTGTTATGGCCCCTTTTCCACATAGATAGGTATTGAAGTTGATATGTATTTATCAATGTCTATCACAATCTGCATCTGTATCTATCTGTCTGTCTCTAGCTCTCTGTATGTGTATCTTAAACTTGTTTCTGTCTGATACCTCATGCAGTCTCATAGCAGAGATGTAACTGGGACATTCTCTCAGGGTTCTTTTCATCTTCCTTCTTCCCTGGTCTTATTAAGAAAATGAGCTCTTCTTAAAGTTAAAATCTGAAAATGGCTCAAAATAGAATTAGGTATCTTTTTCAGCCATGATGATATGAAACGGGTTAGTGCTAAAAGGCACAGGTTTTCCTGCAAGGGTGCAGGTGGCAGGAAGCCTGGAAGCAACGAGCCTGAGGCATCGTTCTTTTCATTAATTTGGAGGCAAGTAGATGTTGCTGTTCTTGAGGACAATGACATCCCTTTTGAAATTGCATTTTCGCATTTTTATCCCTTCACTGTAATTTTAAGGAGAATTCAGTGTGCTGCTGAATGAGTCTTCCCACTGTATCAGCTCTCCTCATCCTCTCTCTTGGGGATGTTTAACCGCAAGCATGAAAAGTTGGTAATATGGAGAATCAGCCTTAAATCCATATACGTATTTTTGTTATTTTTGTTAATTTGAGTAGATCCAGTTTTTAATCAAAGAAATTTATGGAATGAATTCTGGACTCTTATAATAAGAATTTTAATTTCTTAAAGTATAATATACTTAGCGACAGATATATGTTTAGTTCTGTACATCCAAGCAATGTAGATTATATCAGGGTTTCTCGATTTCAGCAGTATTGACATTTGTGACATTTGGGGCTGAATAACTCCTTTTTGTATGTTTGTTTGTTTTTTCTTGTGGCATTTGGAAGTTCCTGGACCAGGGGTCAAATCGAAGCTGCTGCTGTGGTTTAGTTTGCAGCTATGCCACAACTATAGCAACACCAGCTCTGGGCTATGTCTGTGACCTATGCCACAGTATGCAGCAACACCAGATTCTCAGCTCACTGAGTGAGGCCAGGGATCAAACCTCCATCCTCACAGAGACAACACCTTTAACTTGCTTTAGAACTCACAGCTCTAACTTGCTGAGCCACCATGGGGACCCCCCGAGGCTGAATACTTATTTGTTGAGGGGAGAGAGTGTTCTGCTGCAAGGAACACCTGCTGTAGGGTGTTCAGAACTATCCCTAGGCTCCACCCACCAGATGCTGGTAGCACCTCTCTCCATTGCAACAGTCCAAAATTCCCAGATTAAAGACCTAAATGTAAGACTGGATATTATAAAATCCTAGAGAAAAACACAGGCAAGACATGCTTTGACATAAATCACAGCAATATCTTTTTTGGACCTGTTTCCTGGAGTAACAGAAATAAAAACAAAAACAAACAAATGGGACCTAACTAAACTTAAAACCTTTATATAGCAAAGGAAATCATAAACAAAACCAGAAGACAATCTACAGGATGGCAGAAAATATTTGCAAATGATGTGACCAACAAGAAGACAAAGAGACAGCCAAGAGACGTGAAAAGATGCTCAACTTCACTAATTATTACAGAAATGCAACTCAGCGAGGTTATCACCTCACATCAGTCAGAATGGCCATCTTCAAAATGTCTAAAACTACGTCTGGAGAAATTGTCAGTAAGGCAACCGGAGAGTGAAGAAAGCCAAACAGCGAAAGACAAAGATCACATGATATCACCTATATGTATAATATTTTTTTTAAATGATATAGGAGTTCTCTTGTGGCATAGCAGTTAAGGACCTGGCTGTTGTCACTGCAGTGGCTTGGGTAGGTACTATACTGTGGGTTCAGTCCCTGGCCCAAGAACTTCCATGTTGGCATGGCCCCCCAAAAAAATTAAATGATAAAAATGAATTTACATACAAAAGAGAAATAGATCCACGGATACAGAAAACAAATTTATGGTTACAAAATATGGAAGAGGGGTAATTTAGGAGTTTCAGTTTAAAATATGCACACTACTATGTATAAAAATGATAACCAGAGTTCCCTTCTTGGCGCAGCGGGACTGAATCCAACTAGGATCCATGAGGTTGCAGATTCCTGGCCTTGCTCAGTGGGTTATGGATCACCGTGAGCTGTGGTATAGGTCACAGATGTGGCTCAGATCTGGCATTGCTGTGGCTGTGGCATAGGCTGGCAGTTACAGCTCCAATTAGACTCCGAGCCTGGGAACCTCCATATTCCGTGGGTGTGGCCCTCAAAGGACAAAAAAATAAAAATAAAAAAAAAGGAGATAACCAACAAGGATCTGTTGTACAACACAGGGAAATATACTTAATATTTTGTAATAACATATAAGGGAAAAGAATAAAAAACATAGATATATATGTTTAACTGAATCATCACTTTGCTGAATATCTGACACTAACAGAGCATTGTAAATCAACTATATTTCAATTTAAAAAAGAAAAAATTAAAAACATTCTCAGTTATACAGGTGATACTGATAATGCTCATCCAGGACATATTTTGAAAATTTGCTGTGTTAAATAATAGGTAGATTAAAAGGATAGGCCACATAGAAAAAAAGTTGTGGAGTTCCCGTTGTGGCTCAGTGGGTTAAGAATCTGACATAGTATCTGTGAGAATGCAGGTTTGATCACTGGCCTCACTCAGTGTGTTAAGGATCTGACATTGCAGTAATCTGTAGCATAGGTTGCAGAGGATGCTCAGACCCAGTGTAGCCATAGCTTTAGCATAGGCCACAGCTGTAGCTTCTATTTTGACCCCTGGCCCAGGAGCTTCCATGTGCCCCAGGTGCAGCCATAAAAACAAACAAAGTGTTTCAATGCCTGTATAGAGTTAGACCTGAGATGGAAGAGATGGGGGATTATATATTATATTTTACAGTATATATTTATGTTTACATTGAATGTTCCAGGTGTAAAATGCAATTTATTGCCAAAAAGTTGTAAGCATGAACGTTGCATGCAGGCCACATTCAATTAGGTTCTGAGAAAACTAGAAAGAATTCAGATCATTACAGGAGTTCAATAAAGTTGACTCAAAATTAATTATCTAAAGTTTCAAAGTCATGTTCCTTCCACTGTGATTTAAATTGTAGTTTGCTTTCTACATTGCTCCTGTGGGAGTATTTTCAATAACTACACCCTGAAATTATTTGTATTTCTTTTGTAGTAGGTAGGCATACACCTAGTTTTGTCTTGAACTATGTCTAACTCTTCCAAGAGGAAAATTTTGTGCAAAGCTGACTATTGTTGGGAAATGGATAAAACTGTGCTTCAGGATTCACTGGTCTCTTCATTAAGTGGTATTTTTGTCTGGGAATTCTCCTTTCCTTTGCAGCTTTAGATAATTTTGTGTACTCTGGTTATGTGTCTCGTTGCCCTAAATCTGCTAGAAAAGTAGTTTATCTAGTGTTGGTCAGATCTGAAGAATTGAATAGATGACAAATGTACTTGAACATGAAGTATTGATAAAAAGAAGATTCCCTTTTAAAGGATATTTCCAGCTTTGAACAGTGACATGGACAGGCCCCTTCTCTCTACACTTCCTTTCATTCTGTGAATATATCTATCCCCCCCAGGCATCAAATGACCCCCCACACCCAATTTATGGGATTGCATTCTTATTTCTTAAAATTCTTCTACCCATTTCCTATGAAGTTACTCATGGCTCTCCACTCTGGCCACGAACCAAAAGCAATATTCTAATAAAGTTAACTGCATCTAAATTCTTTTTTCTTTTTCTTTTTTTTTTGTCTTTTTGCTTTTTTTTATCTAGAGCCACACCCGCGGCATATGGAGGTTCCCAGGCTAGGGGTCTAACAGGAGCTGTAGCTGCCGGCCTTCGCCACAGCCACAGCAAGGCAGGATCCGAGCTGCATCTGCAACCTACACCACAGCCCACGTCAAAGCCAGATCCTTAACCCACTGAGCAAGGCCAGGGATCGAACCAGCAACCTCATGGTTCTTAGTCGGATTCGTTAACCACTGAGCCACAACGGGAACTCCTGCATCTAAATTCTTGTCTTTCTCAAATGTAGTCATATTTCAGGCACCCCCCCTGGGGGCTTTTCCTTTGTACAGTTATAGTGACTGAATTTTTTTAGACTCTTTTGGTTTCCCCAATTCTTTTGTCTTCACGGATACCTTTAAAACAGCCATATGATGCTGGTTGACCTTTCTTTCCTAAAAGGGGTTCTACAAGACTTAAAACAAAACAACAACAACAAACAAGAGCAAACAAACAAACAAAAAAAATGGAAACTCACCACAATAGCAATGTCATTAATTTATATAGGATTCAGTTTTAATCCTTGATCATACTCTGCTTTCTCTGGTTATTTACTGTTTTGCATGTGAGTCTTCTCTTTTTAAAAAGACTGTGGGAAAGTCTTGATCAAGGGCTGTGTCTTATCCACATCCTCGTCCTTCGTGGGATCCTACACTCTGCACAGTTAAATGTTTACTAAATATCTAGCGAACTCAGTAAATGCAAATCTCAACTATTTTGCATAAAATCCCAGTTTCTTTTAATTTCTTAATTTTTACTTTTTATTTTGGCCAGCCCTTGTCATATGGAGTTCCTGGGCCAGATCTGAGCCACAGTTGCAACCTACACTGCAGCTCTCAGGCAATGACAGATCCTTAACCCATGGTGCTAGCCTGGGAACCAAACCTGGGTCCCGGCGCTCCAGCGATGCCAACAGACAATCTCATCGTGCCACAACAGGAACTCCAAAATCTCAGTTCTTTACGTGAGTCAGGTACCAATAAATACCAAAGGAGGGAATATCATGCAGAATACCCCCAGACCACATAATTGAGCCTCTTTATATAATTGGTCCTGGATGTTTATGTGTTATTTTATATTTTTCTACGACCTTAACACTTAACATGTTTCACCTAGGATAGAGCTCTCCATGATTTTTAATTTTTTAGTAGTTGACTTTGTGGTCCAGATTGAACTCTTCCTTGTTTTTAAATATCTGTTGTTTTTGTGTATGTGTTTGTGTAGATTTCTGAGATCCTTGAAAGATGAGAAAGAGGGGAAGGGGACAGACAGTTCAACATCCAGGGGAGGTTCCAAGAAGGTCTTGATTGTAAAAAAGAGCCTACACACATCTGTCTCATGCAGACTCAGGTTCAGAATTAATGAGATAATTTTTCACCTAGGATTTACTACTTTTCAGAACCTGGGGGAACTGTATTTCTCAGGCAGTGAGTTACTGGACCAAGGATGACTATCAGATTTTTTACAAATATTATTCTACACAAATGTTAGGAATTGGAGTCACATGTCATCTAGGGCTGGCATTTTGCCGATTTGGAATGAGAGTGATAATGAAGAGAATGTATAGTATTTATTATAGTATGTTTATTGCCAACACTTACTGAGTAGAGTTATACTCCTATTCTACCTTAGAACTTCTCCTGTAAATGACCGCTCTGGGGGTCTTACTTTGGATTCTCAACATCTATTGGTGGCAAGTTTCTAAAAAAGGAATCAATTAAGAAGCAGTATTGTACAGATTCCACTTATTAATGATCTCACATGATATCTGTCAATACTATATAATAACCTATATGGGAAAAAGAATCTGAAAAGGAATGGGTCTATGTACAAATGATTCACTTTGCTGTACACACGTAACTAACACAATATTGTAAGTCAACTATACTTCAATTAAAAAAAAAGGAGGAATATGGTGTAGTTTAAACAAGCCTGGAGTTAAAGTATTTTTTCTTCTCAGTGGTGAGTCACCTCATTGTTCTGAATCTGTCTCCTTGCCTATATGCTGGGACAGTCCTCATACAGGTCCTATCAATATAAGTTTCTTTCTAGAGCAATCTATGAAACGGTTTGTGGCCATGCAAAGCAAAATATATGTACTGCTAGCATGCATTCACTGATGCACATTTTTTTCTTTTTTTTTGGCTTTTTAGGGATCCGCCTGTGCCATATGGAGGTTCCCAGGCTAGAGGTCGAATTGGAGCTGTAGCTGCTGGCCTATGCCACAGCCACAGCACCACAGGATCCAAGCTGTGTCTGCGACCTACACCACAGCTCACAGCAGTGAGAGATCCTTAACACACTGAGTGAGGCCAGGGATTGAAACCACAACCTCATGGTTACTAGTCGGGTTTGTTAACCACTGAGCCACGACGGGAACTCCCACTGATGGTCTTTTTTAAAAAATCAGGAAGTAATCTCAGTGAACAAAAGGCCTTGTCAATTTCTAGACATTCTTGTCTACACAAGTCACTGCTATAAAATATGTAAGTGACCAAGGCAAAGAATCTGCAGGATCTGTGAGCTGGGTACTGAATGCAATTCAGGCTCTGAATCTCGGTGAATAAAATCCTCTCCCAAGCACAGACTGCCGGGGAAAATAAAGCTATCGACACAGCTCTGTTTAGAATTGATGGACAATTTGAAAGTGACTGTCTGAGCGTACCAACCCAAATTCAATTACTGCTGCATCTGTTGTGATGCAGCTTGTGATAAACAAGCTGCCACTACCATGTTGTTATTGAGGTTGGTGCCTGCCCTCTATCCTCAGGCAGTGGCTTTGCATGCAGTCTGGCTGGCCATCACACTGAAGCTGGTAGATATCTTCCATGGTTCAGCTTGCAGCAAATGTGGGTCACTGGCTGAAACAGAAGCTGGAGGAACAGTTGCTGTCACTCATTCACCACTTTCTCCATGGGAGTGGGAAAAGGATGGGAGCAATGACAATCAGTGACTGTGTCTGTGCTGACAACTCACACAACATGTTCAGTTGTCAATACAGCCATATACTTGTCCTGAATGGTTTTGCCAATTGCCAATTTAGCACCCTGACCTGTGAAAGAATTTAGCTCTCTTTCTCTTTCCTTCTCTCTCTCCCTTTTTTCCCTTTCTCTAGGCAGTTCATCATTTTCTTAATAAATACAAGTATATTGAGTAGGTATTTAAGGATTGTATTAACCTCTGTTTCACACTTACAGGGACTATTTTTATTTTACATTAAGGAATACTTAGTCCCTTAGACTGTCTTTGGTTTAATGTAACTACAGACTTCATACAACTCATTTAGTAAGGCTTTCTTATTTATTTGAAATCAGTACCCAATTCCAGGGCAAAGTTCATTAAAGTTAGAGTTCTAAGGTTTTGTAGAAGTTACCATAAGGATTCTTATATTTAGTCCTACTCTAAAAAAGAATTTGAAGCAATGAATCCCATCATAACACTGCATCGAGTTACCAGAAAAAAAATAAAATAAAATAAGAAAAAGGGAAAAAAAAATGGAAGGAAAGAAAAGAAGCTGGAAGGAAGGAAAGAAAAAATGAAGGGAGGAAGGAAAGAAAGAAGGAAGGAAAGAAGGGAGGAAGGAAAAGGAAAGGAAAGGAAGGAAGGAAAAGGAAAGGAAAGGAAGGAAGGAAAAGGAAAGGAAAGGAAGGAAGGAAAGGAAGAAGGAAAGAAGGAAAGAAAGAAATAGAATAAGGAACGAAAGAGAGACAAGAAAGAAAGAAAAGAGGAAGGGAGGAAGGAAGGAAAGAGATCAAGGAAAAAAGAAAGAATAAACAACAAACCTTCAGAGCAAGATGTGAAAGTCATTCTCAAGGTAAGTTTGGTACTTTTAGAAGTGTCTCTGGGAAGTGATTAGGATGTATGTCTGTTGTTCTCGTGCCTAAGGGAAGATGAACGGCGTGCCAGACACAGTGGTGGTCCTTCCCTGATTAAAATTCATATAATCGTCACAGTAGAACTCCTGCATGGTAGTGACCATCGGCCTCACTTGAGAGAATTGGAAGATGGAGCCGGTAAAGGAAATCACTTGCTCGAGTTGACTCAGCCATCATCACACACACGGAACAGATCATCTTTTCTTTTCCTCTGTCCTCTGTGTATTTTACATGCACATTGAAATGAGGTTGCGTATCTGTTCCTGTAAACTAAATTTTCTGTACTCATTGAGCCAAAAATAATTTAATTTGATTATATATATGAGATATTGAAAATGCTTAGGTGTTCCAACTTTGCTGGCAAGATCACAGAGCCAAACAAGAAAGGCCAGGTTTTCAGGGCATGGTAGTCTTTGTTCCTGCATGCAGAGCTATGAATTTACCTCAAATCTTGGATATCAGTGTCCACGTGCTATCAGGGGAGTTAGGCAAGAGTCAAGATCAAGCCCAAGTCAATTTTTTGCTATTAAAAAAGTAGGTTGAAAAGATATTTAGTTTTATCAACAGCCTAGAGGAACAAAACTTTTATAATTTAGAGAACTTCTTTCCTCCAACAATCCTTTGCATGCTTTCTTTTTCTTTAAAATGGGTGGATTCAAAATATTTTTTGATATTTCCCACATACTAAATTTTCTCCATATACCTGTTATATAGGTTTTTTTTCATATTAACAATGAATTTTATTTCAGTTATAGGTGTACAAAGATCATAAGTCAATTCAATAGATTTTGTGTCTCAAACCCACAGTGTATCCCCCCAC